>CAUYRT010002856.1:0-201656 GCA_963574885.1 Lepilemur ruficaudatus | reverse complement strand
TGTGGGCTTTAGCACGTAAACATTTCTCTGTAATGGATTTTTCCACCTGATACCTGTATAAATATAGCTTAAAAAATAAACTTGGTGCAGTTGTCCACAGAGACACTGTCCTCCCGTCCCCATCTTTGTTTGTCTCTTTCTTTTTTTTTTTTTTTTTTTTTGGAGAAAGAGTCTCACACTGTTGCCCGGGAGAGTTTGAGTGCCATGGAATCAGCCTAGCTCACACCAACCACAAAAAACTGGGCTGAAGTGATCCTTCTGCCTCAGCCTCCCAGGTAGCTGGGACTACAGACATGCGCCACCATGCCCGGCTAATTTTTTCTATATATATTTAGTTTGCCAATTAATTTCTTTCTATTATTAGTAGAGACGGGGTCTTGCTCTTGCTCAGGCTGGTTTCGAACTCCTGACCTTGAGCAATCCACCCGCCTCGGCCTCCCAGAGTGCTACGATTACAGGCGTGAGCCACCGCACCCGGCCTTTATGGTGGCTTTTACAGTGTCAATCACCTAGACAGTCTGGAGACTTGTTCTCTATTTTATTTAATTTTTTTTATTATTTTTTTTTTTACCTTTTGACAATGCTAAAATTGCTCTGTGAGATATTTTTAGTGAACTCTGGTAAAACATACTCAGTAGTAATATTATTCCAAAAAAAAAGTGCTATTAGAATTCAATAAACTCATGTTTACTAATACCTAATCTGAAAATTGTGACCATGCATATGTATAATACAATAGTTAAAGAATTCAGAATAATCACCAGTTATTAGCAGTGGTGTGCTGGTAAATGTTTAACAGTTGGTTCTTGGGAGCAAGTGGATCAAGTCCTGATTTGTAGCATTTGCCAATTTCCATGGTGTAAATACTGCCACCATGGCCAACTTCAAACTACTCATGTGAAGTCACTGTGCACAAACTTGCAAAGAGATGTGCACAGTTGTTTCTTGTGAGCTGGTGCCAGCCAGCTGCAGTATACAACTGGAGCAGAAGTTTAAGAGGGGAAGCCAGTCGAACCAGTTAATATATGTAAAGTGCTTACAACACTGATGCACAGTAAACTTTAAATAATTATTTGTTGTATAGTAGTGTGAGGTTGGGGTACGGTGAGGTTAGAGGAGCACCTTTTTAGTTGGTTTCCTTCTCTAAAGGCAAGGTAAAGGATGATTGTAATTTATAGAAAGTGACAATTTTAGTTATATGAGTAAGGCATTCAAGAAATTGGCATGGCCAAGAAGATTGTTTCCATACCAATCTTAATGATGGTGAAGTGTTTGTTTGTTTGTTACATGCCACATAGTAAGATGATTTCTTAATTGTCCCTACTGAGGCTTTGCTGTCTGTGAAGGTGCCATCTCCTGGCCAGTGTTGAAAGGCTGATATATTTAGTCTGATGCAGTCAATGGAGATTAGACCCATGGAAAATGTCTTGGTGCCATGTTTTGAAGTGTTGCTATCTGATCTTTTTATCAGTGAAAAATTCCTGAAAGGTATGGAAGACCCACTGAAGGCGTTGCCTTTGCTATTTTTCCAGGCGGATTCACCTGACTCCTGGTCATTGTTTAAGGTTGCAGTTGAAATTCTACAAACATAGCACAGAAATTACCTGTTTTTGTAAAGGCTCTGAGAAGAATCCGCAGCATTAAAACTGGTGGGTGATCAGAATTCCCTAGAAAAAATGGAATACACCAGAAACTCTTAGAAGAACACATTCATAGACTTCGAAGTTTATATTAGATGCCTAAAAACATAGTTTTGGGTTTTTTCTTTGTTGTTGTTTTTTAGTTTTGGTAATTTAGGCTATTTACAAACGTGGATTTGGGGTGACACAAAACTAGGCATGGTAAACCACATTCAGAGAGCTGGTAAGCACTTAGTTTTCACTCCTTTTAAGAACAAACTGTACATCGTATTTGAGATATTTAATATTTTCCCCCATTTTATCTATATTATATGCCCATTGGCAGTAAAAACTACTGGCTGTAGTGATGTTGTAGGGTTGCCAGTAGGACAAAATGAAAGAGTAGGTATGAAAGCCCTTTGAAAAGTTAGAAGTGTTCCTCCACATAAGTTATCATTATTGTGATATCTTTAACAACTTGGCAATTGTTAGAAGATTTGGAAATGTGAAACTAAACATATGTCAAACTAAATATATTGATCCAGTAATGGGATGATTCCCACATAATACACCCTTCATTTTCTCTTGAAATTGTCAGTATTTACACAGTCAACTTTCACCGTAAGAAAGCTCAAGAAATCGATGCCTTAGCACATTTGTTTATTGAGAAACATCCGTGAGATCCAAGTAAGTAATTTCCTTTTGTAGGATGAAGGGATGGATAAGTAATTCAACAGAGCAGGCAAATAGTGCCGGTAGGAAAAAATATTTTTATTTACATTTTATTGTTTTATTTATAATTAGGTAAAAAAAACCCATCATTTCATGATCTTAACAATGCAGTATACAATCATAAATTTTCATGTGAATAACACCAAGACTGACCCAGTTCATAAGTAAACTATGGACCATACTTTACAAAATGGATGTTAAGTTTTTACAGTGGCTGTCAAGCGGGGGATACTTCCTTAGGGAAAATAAATGTGTACATTGTGCCCTATAGTTTTAAAATGCAACAGTCTGTGTTTATGTTACACCTGAATCAGGTTTCATTACAAACAAGCATTGAAACCATAATACTAAAACCTCTTAATTCTTTTATTGAACAAGGTGTGGTGTAAATCAATCAGTCAATAGAACAGTAGAGCATCTATCTGTAGGGCTAACCTCGGACTAGCATTTCTAGCTAGATGTGTGCATGATTTTATTGTTATGTTGATGTAAGAGAGGACTCCAGAGAATGTTCTGAGAGAAGGTGTTGAAGGAAGGGAAGAAATGATGATTTCTCTTTTTGGCATCAGCGAAATCCTGCATACTTGTGAAGGGTCAAAGCACAGTGACAAGTGGAAAAGAAAGGAAAAAAGTGACCAGCTGAGGGTTCCCCAAAAGAAATGTCCATTGTTTATTGTAAATGGTGAGTTCAGGATTTACATTGAACTAGTTAGATCTCAGTCCACTAAAACTTTCTTCAGGGGTAGGGTAGACATCTTGAATCTCATAAAACTTTATATCTGTATAATAAACAAGAATGTCATTGATACGGTAGTTAGAATTTATGAAACTTTTCCAGTTTCCCAGCAATGCAAACTATCAGCATGATAATTTATAATGGTTTGTGACAAATACTGCTGAGCAAAGAGGTGTGTGGTTACATTCAGATCAGATGTCTTCATCTGGGGAGCAATAAATGTTTCACAGACATTGGGTTAAAAACATTAAGAAAATGAATGTGAACCTCCAGAAAAAAGTCTAAAAAGGTGGTAGTGTTGCGGAGAGAGAGCCCAGTAGTGGTTTTCTTACTGACAAGATCCTGACTTCAATGCCATATTTGACAGTGCTGTTTCATAAGACAGCATAGATGCTTTTCTGTCTGTAATTTAGATTTGTAATCTCTGTGTAACCAACAATGGGCATGTTTTTCTGAATTCAGTGCATTCAAAGGAAGATTTCACTTTTGTAACTTCAAATGAAGTTTAATCACAGTGAAATTATAATTAAATAGAGATAGTATTCAAGTTTTGGGATTTTGTTGGAATAAATCATAGATTATTTCGTTAACACTACTTTTAAAATTACCCAAGTTATCACAAACTTTGAGACATTGCTAATCTCATTTATTTGCATAGAACATTAACTCATTGAATGAAAATAAATCTGCCCTTAGTTTCTCAAATCTGATTATTACTACAGGTTTAATTATACATTGGTCCCTTAGTCATTCATTGGCAATTTTTGAAACGTAAGTGCCATTTTTTTGTTTCCCTGAGTAATGTTTTCTGTTTAGATTCTTTCTTTCCTTATTTTGTTCAGCATAGCTTTTTTCTTTTTTCTTTTTTTTTTTTTTTGCATTCATCTTGATTTTTTTTAATGTTACATTAAAGTACTCGTTATCTCACTTACTGAGATTTTTGGCTTTTTGTGTGCAAGGCAAGTGCCTCACTCTAGTCTTGTGTTCCAGAGCATCACTTGAACAAAAACAAAGCTCTTGTTTTATGGAAAAGAGTGGGTACTTTAAGCCAAAGTACTTCTCCATTTTCTGTATGAAATATGGAAGTATCTACTTTTAATTAAATTCTAATAAGTATTTAGAAAACTGTACAACCTGAGTGCACAATGTGACAAACCAACCCAGAGGCAAACATTTCCAGCTTCCTAGAAATCCTGTGATGTCCACTTTTAGTCACTAACCTTTACCCTCAAGGGCAACTGCTGTCCTGACTTGTGTGATTCCATTTTCATAAATTTCAAAATCAGACAAAACTAAGCTGTAATCCTAGAAGTCTGTAAACACTATCCTTTGAATATAAACAGTGTAAGTCTTTGGAGTGGAGATAGAAACATGTCTACTACTCCCTTTCTCATCAAAAAGTAGCATCCTATCAATGCATTTGCTAATTTTTTTTCCCAGTGGCTGCTGAAGAAATGTCTTTGTTTCATGTACTACAGTTTTGTTAAAATAGACATAAGTTTTCAATATGGAGCCTGCTTTATATGCAGGGCACATTCAGGAAAAAAATATCCTCTTTTGCTTTATTTTTTTTCCTCTCTTCATTTCTGGTTTTGACCTCGGGTGACTTCCCAATATGAACAATGTGAGAGGTGCCACCACCAAGCTCTACTCAATTAAAAAACTATTGGGTGGATAAGAATGAACCCTTCTTAGAACAACTGCTGGCCAATGTTGTTGCTCCCACCAGCAGCATCCTTGGTTACTACTCAGGCAGATAATTATCTCCTCTCTTCTTTTGATATTTTTTCCCTGTTAGCGCTGATTTAATTTGAACAGAACCTCATGTGTTTAATAAAATTAATTTTCTGTATTATTCCATAGTATAAGCAATCACATTTGATCATAATGAGTTTTGAGTACGACAAGGTTGTTTTGTGTTAGGCATTTCTGTAATTTCAAAGAAGCGACCTTTATGAGCTAAAGAAGGTGGTTAGTTAAAATCTTATCAAATTGAATCAACATGTGCATGGCATTTCCAACCAGATTTCACTTCGGGGAGCCGGCACTTAAGAAGGAATCCAAGTGAGACATATGCCTTCAGCGGTATGCACACTCTCAACTCCTTTCTTTCCAGCATAAAACTTGATACTTGCATGCATGCTGACACGCTTTAGCAGAAGCACACACACAAACACATATGTGCATGTAAAGGAGGCTAAAAAATAAACGCAACTAATTGCAGTGGTAGCATTCATCAAGGCTGATAATTAAGCCCAAAGAACAAGAGACAAAATTAGTGTTCGGATCAGGTTCCAAATGCCTGTTAATTGGGTGTTTGTCATCAATCCTGATTGTAAGAGTCAGACTTGGCAGGACGGAGCACCTCGGAGGAAGCTTTCTCCTGCTCCACCCTGGTTGACTGGCCTGTGTCTGGTTATCTAGGTCAGTTGGTGCTGTCTATGGTTGCACCAATTCAGAGTCTTAATGGATAAGCTTAGAAAGTGAAGTGCATTCATTCAGAACTCTACTAAATTCTACAGAGGAGCAAAGGCAAAAAAAAAAAACTAAACAAACAAATAGACCATCTTTTGGATTCTGTCCACTCAATTCCTGGAAAAAAAAAAAGTTCAAGTTCACCGAGAAGAACTTTTGCCTTGTAACATAGTTTTCCTCCTCCTGAAGCCCAGGGCTATATTGCTAGATCTCATTTGGTCAACATGTCTTTTCTTCCTTTGATTTTTTTTTTTTTAAATGTTACATTAAAATACCCCTTTTCTTTACTGAGATGTTTAGCTTTTTGTGTCGCACATGAGTGCCTCACTCTAGTCTTGTGTTTTGGATCATCCCTTAGACTACAACACAGTCCTTGTTTTACGAAAAACAGTGGGTATTTTGATTTACATAATCATCGGGTGTTTGGAAAGGAATGACTGCGGCTAGTTCTTACTGTTAAGGTTCAGTATTCGCTCACCATGGGGCTAAACCCTCCACGCACATGATGCCACTCAATCTCCTGTCATCCCATTTTACAGATGACAGCCTTGAGGTTTGGAAAAGTCACGTTAACAGAGCCCCAATACTCAGCGGCTGCACCACATATATCCTTCCTTCTTCGTGATCAAAGGCACACTTGAGATGTGCCTTTTGAATGAGGAAATTCTTAGGAAATGCTGCGGCTTTTTTTTATTCAAGCAGCCATTCTCTTCTATGAACTCTCTCGCACAAAAGTTTAAATATCAACCAACTCTTTTGGAGGAAAGACCTAATTTTTCAACTTTCAGTGCAGATTAAGTAAGCACTCGTGAAAACTGTGCATAGGAACTTCTAACCAATTGGCGATTTTCCACTCCATCAAAACTTGCCTTCATTTAGGGATGGAAATCCAGGGGGGTAAATATCTCAGTTCTGGTCCTTCTGGTTGATGGAGTCGGAAAGCACAAAGTGTATATAAATACAGTATTTGTTTGAAGCCCAACAACCAGCCAGTACATGGGTTAGATTTATATGATGCGTAAAAGGACATGTGAGATGTCGCTGTGTTGAGCCATCCTTGGTCTCAGGCCCAGTAGTAGGAAGGCTACATTTCTTTCCAAGTGCTGATCATTGATTTAATCTCAGGAAAATATAAGGAAAGTGCTGTTCTCTCAGAGCTCTCCCATTCATAAAATTTCGATGCTTGTATTTGCCACAGTGGCTCTGCAAGGGTTAAAGGGAGAATGTTAGCTCAGGCGCTGGGCTCCTATGAGAAACACAAGAGTGTTTTTTGAGAAGAAACAGATGCTCCAGAGTATTTTGTTTTTATCTGGGCAGATACTCTGTACAAGCAGCCAGCCAGGTTGGAGGTGACTGCTTTTGCTTCTGTGATAGACTGGCATGTCACAGAGATGGCTTCCAGTCCAGGGCTGAAAGAGGATGCTCAATGTCACTTCATTCAAGTTCTTCAATTTCTTTAGAACAACCAGAGATGGCAAAGGCCAGTCAATATAGTCACGATTCCAAGACCCTGTTTCACTCTCCAACCATCAGATGCTATGAGCGGGGCAGCTATTACAGAAGGCAGAGGCAACCCATGAAATGGCCGGGAAAAAAATTAAGATGTGGTCAAAATCTTAGTCTTACACAGATAACGTCCAACAATTTAAAGGCATTACATTCTTACATCTAAAGAAAAAAGAACACACTCTTGATTCAAAGATAAAAAAAGGGACACAAACCTCCACAACCTTGGTAGCTCCAAGGCTAACTTGGTCTGATAAGGGAGAAATGTTTTTAGATGTAGTAACCCTTGGCTGAAAGAGATCACTGCTTTACTTTTTTTTAAATCTCAGTTCATATTTGTCTGTCCATTTTCAAGTAAATTGAGAAAGTATTATTTGCTAACATATCTGGTCACAGAAAAGATTTTAAAATAAATTAAAATTGGACTTTCTAGATCAATCCACTCTTTTGAAAAGATGGCAGCCAGTAAAAATGACAAGTGATTAATGTGACATTCTGACTCTACAGCACTCTGTTTGCCTTCCCAAAAGCTGTCTCTGTATGGTCTTTGTTCTAACTGTGTAGACAAGGGTTTGTCTCTCCACTGGGGGGTGGACTCCACGATGGCAGAACCTATGTCTCGCTTATATTTCTACCTTCCCAAATCCCACCGAATGCTTTGCACGTGTAGGCACTAGCTTAATTAAATAGCTGACACTTCTGTTGAAATTGGGTATATGAAGCATGGAGGTGAAAAATACAGTGTTTTCCTGTGTAGAGTCTGTGGTCCACAGTACACAGTATGGAGAAGAGACCAGCCAAATTCGGTGAAGACAGAGTGAAAGGGGCAATTTTGATAACTGCTCATGTGGGTGGTCTGTCTGAATGACACCCTTTCAGAAAGGACTTATGACAGCCACTCCCTGGACGTTGAGGTGGGTGGCTGCATTTCTGTACTCAGAGAAGCTGGCCACGTCCACTCCTCCACCTCCAGCCAAGTCAGAGGCATCTGAATTTGAATGCTGGAGTCACCGATTCCCAGCAGCACAGGTAAAGGCCACAGATGGGTTGGACAGAGACAGGGCAGCAGGGAGCAGGCGTTTACACACGCACAGTGTGCCCTTCTCTTCCACTGTTACACTGTGGGATTGGGTTGCCAAGCTTAACTGGGATATTTGGAACATATTCCAGCCCTGGCTCTATTGGACCCCTTACACCACCAAATGTGTGCCAGCAGCTTCTTCACTGCCCATAACTGTATTTTCCAATGAGTGCTGACCCTAGGCGAAGAGAAGGAAGGGTGAGAGGTTTTTTGTTTGTTTGTTTTTTTCTTTAGCACTAATTGGAATTTTCTTTTCTTTTTTCCCAAGGAAAAATTTTTGCATTCTCCTTCCCCTTTATTCCAATACCAAGGTCTTTGTCCCTGTCTAGGGACACTGCTGAGTAACTATTAGGATATATAGGTTCAGTCCTTCCAGACACATCCCCATTTCCTTCTTCACTTGTTCCAGCATTGTACCTGATGTGTGTGTGTGTTAGTTCATTAATGCAAACTGGGGATTTCTGATTGTCAGGGGACTACGTTAGCAGCTCCCTGTGAAAAAGGGTTCTGGTGAGAATTAGGGATGTGGGTTATAATTGCACCTCTGCCATTCGTTCCCATCTGTGAGACAGGAGACAGGTCATATGGGCTGGGTCCCCATGTGTGAGTGCCTTGATTATGGCACCATTAATCCCTGCATCTTTGACAGTGTTAACCAGTGCAGCTCAGGAAGATGTGACAATGACCAGGTCACCTCCATCAGGGACTGGTTGACCATCGCTACCTAGTCTCATCTTTATTTCTGAAGAAAAGATGTTTTCCTTCCTCCACCTCTCTCAATAACGCAGTGTTAAGATAATGTAGATGGAAGTATCTTAAGAATACAAGAGAAATATGTTAAATAAAACCTAGGTATTACCATAACAGGAGGTGCATCCGCAGGTTTTGCTCCTTAAAATAAGTTCAGACGGTAAACAATAACTTCTGCATCCTTCGGAGGAGACACTTGTAAATATTTCAAAAGCACTGCACATAGCCACAATAGAGATGGTATCTATGCTTAGCATGTATTCAGCCAACAAGAATTTCTGAGTGTTCTTGTAACAAGTCAATGGGTTAAGTGTGTTATAATTGTGGTCTTCTAAAAATCTAGATGCATGGAGTTCCTGGAAAATCTCATGGAAGATGCTATCTCAGTGTCACAAACTTGATGATAATAGCATTAATGGCTTTAAAAAAATCATTATTTTCCCATGTGTGCCTGAGAACTTGTATATATGTTCAGTATATTCATACTATGAATGAGCCCATACTTAAATAGCTTCATACTTATTACACAGGGAGAGATGCTGGTCTTCCCCAATCAGTTCAACCCAACAGTGTCATTATGTTTGTTTCCAAGAAAGAGGAAACTACATGGATTTTGTAGCATAAATTTCTAGGGAAAGGCAGCTGGGAAAATGTATGTTTTTAAACTGATGGTCTATCCCATTAAACCGATGGTCTATCCTATTTCTAATAGCCGCAGGTCCTTTAGTTTTGCCATGTCCTTTCCTCTTTTCTGGTTATGACAGATTTTCCAATAGTGGTGGCAAGAAGGGGGCTCAGTGACACCACTGAGGAGCTTGTTTGCAGGAAAGACCTTGGAATTGTGCCAGAGAAGAGATGACTATTTTAATCCTTTGTCCCCACCTCACCCTCATGAATGGCCTTATATGATGTAAATCAGGAGTCCCCAACCTATAGTGAGTTGTATAATTATTTCATTATATATTACATTGTAATAATAATAGAAATAAAGTGCACAATAAATGTAATGAGCTTGAATCATCCTCCACTTCTCCCCGGTTCATGGAAAAATTATCTTCTATGAAAACAGTCCCTGGTGCCAAAAAGTTTGGGGACCACTGATATAAATTATATCTGCTGCCCTTCAAAAGTACTCTCAGCCCTTTTCATTTGAAATGACGACAGGTGTGGCTGGGAGATCAGCAAAGGGGATTTGCTCTCCTTTCTGTGGAATGGTTACGATGTCCATGGGTTCAATCACTCTTTTCCAGGGTGTTTATCTAGCACAGGAAGACCAAGTCAGCTCTCTTTGGGCAAAACTTTAACCTAATTAGATTATAAAATGCTCACATATTCTTCTCATTTACATGGTAAGCTCTTCATTTTTCTGGGTAATGGAGTCAGACTTAGATTTTTCCTCTAAAAACCTCTATTTTTAAAAGCTTGAATTTCTACATTTGAGTAACTTTAGCTAAATCTCAAAAAAATATGCAGAAGTACCGCTTGACTGAATGCTTTTCTTTATGTCTCCCCATCATCTTCATAATCTGTTTTGGAGTTAGAGGCATAAAATGTATTAACATTGTAGGCATCTGTCCTGATTGCTGAGTGTTTTCTGACATCCCCACGACTCTTGGGACTTCATGTCACAATTCTGTAAACTTGGTCTATTGTATATTCACATCTGGGCTCACGTCCAAACCACCTTTACATAAATTAAACACAAATAATTTAAAGCCTGCTTCCGTTCCAGCTGGCAACCCCAATAAATGCACATGTTAACTTCACAGCGGGCTTGCCGGGGAAGATTCACAAGTGAACTTCTCCGTTAGACAAGTTAACGTGAGGTGCATGCCTTGCAGAATGGTGCACACGTGTTAGTCCACACCACTGGAAAATAGCAAGCCTCGTGTCCTACATGCTGCTAGAGAAGTGGTAGACGCAGCTAGCCCAGGCGTGTTTGTAGAGGGCATTTTCTGAAGTAAGCAACGAGGGGTTTCTGCTGCTCCTGGGCCCACACCTCTCCTACCATACCAGTGTGTCCTCAGCGTTTCTTAAGGTCATGTGGCACAGAGGGCTGATGCCAGCCCAAGAGAAAGAGGCAAGGAAGTAACAGGTGCATGACATCACCTATAGCAGCAAGTAACCCCAGCCACCTCTCTTAGTAGCTCTCCTGATCTTACACTTAGTTTTCTGGGATATTTCCAAATGTTTCTGTTATCTGTCTGTTCTAGAAACAAACGAAGAGGACTCCCTCATTCCCACATCCTTACTTTGTCTGCACCCGTAGAGCAGAATAACTTAGATGATAAAGTCCTGAGCGTCCACGAGGATGAACGATTTGCTGCAGCAAAGGCAGAAGCACCACCTGATTGTACCCCCAGCTTCGTCTTGGTTGTGCCAGTCCCATGTGGACCATGTTCTTGGTTCTCTGGAGAACTTGCTTAATCAATGGTGTGGGCTCCCTATGGGATGCCCCCCGGGTGCACACTGTGACCCTGAGTTCTAAAAGTCACTGACTTCTCGTTAGCTCAAGTGGGCTCACGTGTTGACTCCTCCTGGGCCTCTGTTTCCTCGCCTGTGGAATGAGAGGGGTGGGCGCCTCTCTTTAAGGTCCCTTTTGGCTCTAGTGTAACAGGATGCTGTTTCTCCAGGGGAATCCTCTTGCCATAAAGCATATTCCAAAGACATCCTTTCTGACAGTTGACTGTGACCGTGATCCTGGGCCTTTCTTTGGCCTTGGCAAACCCCTCCAACCTTGAGCTTTCTTCTTTCTTAGACCTAAGCAGCTGCTCCATCCTGGCCCAGCCCCTTGCTGCCTTTTGCAACTGTCTTCTTCCCGCTTCCTAATTGTCTTTCAGTGAAACACATGTTTTATGTCAATTTTCTACCCCCAAATTTTCTCAGACATTGTAGACTCTATTTTGGCAAAATTTATTGTAAGGAATTGTCCACTTTCCCACCTAGACCTTAATCTTTCCTAGGAACAGATACGTTGTATCTAATGGGTTAATTTAGAAGAACTGGTCCTCAGATATACTCACTCACCGTTCTGCTGCTCTTGAGTGTAACATTTGCGGTCAGTGGGAATCCCACGTAGCAGTGAGCGGTCTGGTGTTGAAACTGGATGCACTGCAGGCCAGGTTTGAGGTGTAATTTAACTGCAGTTGATAACGCGAGCGCTAACCTAACCTCGGATTTGATCACTAACACAAAGGCAGCTTTCACCTTACCTTTTTGTTCGGCGTGGCTTGTTAAAATTAGATTGTAAAGAATAGAAATTACATTGGGAAAAAAAAAACACAAAGAAACAACAACAGCGATTTTGTTAATGAATCCCAACTCGCTCTGTACGTCTCGAAGGCAGCGTAAGCTATGTAATAAGCTATGTATCTATTTGTAAAACAGTCTCAAATTAAGGAGCTTATTCGGATGCCATTGTAAAAATAATTTTCTGAAATTGTGGTCTATCAACAGGAGATAAGATGGCACTTTGTTGTCGCCTGCTGAGGCCCATTATGAATACTCTATTTCAGAAGCAAATCACAGTGTAAATACAATGTTCACATTCATTTATTCCCACAATAGCATTTTTGCAAAGGTGCAATTTCATAATTTGACTTAGCACTGATAGCACATCATTTCAAAGCTCTATAACCACTGGTTAATTCACACATCCTTAGGAAATTTGTTTATTTGTACCAAACCCGTTTTAAAATGAAATCAACCAGAATGTACAAAGATAACTCAACTTTGCAAAGGCTAAACAAGGACAGAGATACGTTTAGAACTTGTTGTCCTTCTAAGTGTGTACTTAGCGCATCTGACTAGGCACTTCTGAGCAATTTAAACATAAACATTTGTCACCAATAAAGATTAAAGAGCCCTATTAGTGATTCTATTGCAGATGGGAAACTTGGTTTAAAAAAATAATAAATGCAATTCCTTCAGGATGCAAATGTAAACAGGGCCTGAAATGAATGAATATATTAATTGTTCTTTACTCCTCTCTTTGTTCCTCCTAAGCCATGGTTTTGTTCTAAAGCAAATGATCAACAGTAGACTAACATCTAAAGTTATTTAGCTAGTGCCCAGCATTAATTGGAAAATGTCTAGTATTTCTAAACACCAGGGGGGAAAAAAAGAATTTGAACTGTCAACCCACATTATTTTTGTCATCACATCTTTTCCTGAGGCTAACCTTGAGATTTAAACTATTCATGTTTCTTATCAATGTTGTTTTAGGATTTGGTTTATATATGGAATATTATACAAGCCCTGAGATTGATGGGGAACCTGAGTTCACTGTTAAACATTCATCACAACGTGTGCTTAGAAAATATATATATATATGGTAATAAATCCAGAACTCACAAACTTGGAAGTTGGGGGAGATTCAGACACTTTCTCAAGCACTGTTTCTTTGGACACCAAAGTACTTTCTTCCTCTGAAAACTTCAACTGTTGCCTACTACTGCATTCATTCATTAAATAAGTATTTATTCATTTGTTTATATTTTAGAGGGTCTCGCTCTGTCACCCAGGCTGGAGTGCAGTGGCTTGATCATAGCTCACTATAGCCTTGAACTCCCAGGCTCAGGTGATCCTCCCACTTCAGGCTCCCGAGTAGCTGGGACTACAGGTGTGCACTACCATGCCTGGCTAATTTTTAAAATTTGTTTATATAGACAGGGTCTTGCTATGTTGCCCAGGCTGGTCTCAATCGAACTGCTGGCCTTAATCGATCCTCCTTCCTCAGCCTCCAAAAGTGCTAGGATTACAGGTGTGAGTGACCACACCCAGCCTATAAGTATTTATTGACCGCCTAGTGGGTGCTGATCACTAGTGATAGAACAGTGAACACAACTGGCCCCATCCCCTGCCCTCGTGGTATTTCTACTCTAGAGAGACAGTGATAAGCAGTAGAGATCTGCTACTTCAAGGGCTGTTCCTTGGGTGGCTTCCATGCCTCTCCAGCTTGCAAACCTGCATTATCTCCACCTGCAGCTTCCAAGGCAGGCCCACTTGGGACTGGAGCTTGCTCTAAACAAGATGCATGTGAGAAACACTGGCTGAGGCAACTGCTGGCGGAGCATCGCGTCTATCCCTGGGTGCTCGTGTTCTCTACTTGGAACCCTCTGCTGAGGTTCCAGAGCCTCTAGCATTCAGCCCTCAGTGGGGCTACTCTTGTTTCCCAAGTTCACTCAACCCCTGAACCCTGGGTACTTGGCCAGCACATGCCTGTTCCCCATGTAAGATGCATACTGGCTGGATCTAACTTCAGTGTGGTCTTCTTTGCCTATAACGACAGGTCTCAGTCAACCCCTGTTCACACTCCAGCTTCCTGGGGCCTGTGTTCCAGAGTGACAGGCCTTATCTCTTCCCAGAGGACTGAGCAGAGTCCTTTTGGGATCAGTTTATAGTCTCAGCAGCTATTTCACTGACTTTTCAAATGGCACAACTTAAACAGAAAGGATAAAAAGAAACTGCAGGAAATCTTGTCTTCCTCATATCCAAGCCAGGGTCTAAAAATAATAATTATTCAATAAATATTAATGACTAAATGAGTAGAATGCTATATCTTTCCATTTCATTCTCATTTCTTTCCACTGAAGGCCCCCAGCCACTCCCTGAATGTGGCTAGTGGCAGTAGAACTAGAAAGAAAGATACATCGTCAGGGAGACGTGGGAAGAACTTGACAGTGATAGAAGTTGAGAGGCGACGGGGACCGGGACTTTAGTGATTATACAGACGTCTCGATCTTCAGGTCTGAAAGAGCAGTGAGACCGGCAACATACCTAGTAAAAAAGCAAAACAGTAGGTTTCATTTCACACGTGTTGAGATGCTTTCAAACATTTCAGGTAGAAATGTCCAGAAAGGAACCTGAGACGTGGGAAACTGGACTCAGGTGGACATAGAGGTTTGGGAATCATTTGTTAGGCAAAGTTGCAGAAATAGACTTTTCTCAGAAGGGAGAACAGAGGCACAGGCCTTGACCAAAAGCCACCTTCATGGGATGAGTTAAGCACAGAGAGTGTCCAAAGGAAAATGGGACGGAAGTATGAGAGAGATACCAGAGTTGGAGAGTTGGAATAGTGTCTTGCTACAGAATGCTGCTGAAGTGAGCATTTCGAAAAGGTAAATGTGGTTCACGGTATCAGATGCTAGAAAGAAATACAAGAAATTGTGGACATAGGGGGTGCCAGTATCTAGGCTCAGGGGACTCTCTAGAAAGCAGCTCCACTCACCCCTTGGGGACATACGTCCTAACACAAGGCATTAAGCATTGAACGCACATGAAGAAACAGACCGTGGGTGTGTAAATCCTTTTTTCTTTTGGATTCAAAAGAAACATGTGCAGAACATTCTATGGCTTTCAAAGCAAGATGATCAAATTTAGTGCTGATAGAAAATGTGTTTTCATCATTTAGTCTTAGAGAAGGAGGAAAGCTAGAATTAACTCGCCAAACCTGTTGTGTAGTCCTGCTAAGGATGGCAAATATGTTTGATATCACACGATACTTCTGATTGATAGTAGTAGCTATCTGTAGCACATTTGAGAAAACTTACTGGAAAGCAGTGCTTAGAGAGTGGTCCAAACCTTTTTGGCACCAGGGACCGTTTTCATAGAAGACAATTTTTCCATGGATGGGTTGGGGGGTGGGTGGTAGCGTGGGGAGCGGTGGATCTCTGCAGCCTGTTCCCTAACAGGCTTCGGGCTGGTACTGGCCTGCGGCCTGGGGTTTGGGGACCACAGGCTTAGTAGGTTCCGATGCCCACCATAGACTCGAGGAAAAGGTGATAGCACAAGTGCCACAATTCTGCCACCTCTGATTCACGTGCAGAAGCGGGCTGTTTTGGAAATAGGCTAACCATAGAAAGGCAGAGGAGAGCTTTATTGGGAACAAATACTTTTATAAATTAAATAAAAAGACATGTATATTTCTTTTTCTTGAGCACAAATTATCAGAAATAAACTTTAAAAGCTAATTGTTGTATAAACCCATTGACAACTTTTGGATTTCTTTCTTTCTTTTCAATAAAGTTGGAAGTATATATTCTATAGAATCACTTTTTTAAAACTCAAGGTATGTGGATTTTTTAAAAAAATATATCATTTTTAAAGTTCTAAATAAAATTTTTCTCCATGGTTTGGCAAATCCCATATTTTGTTTTGTACAATAAGCTTTTTTATGGAGATGTGTATATATACTGAGATTGCATATGTGTGATGGAACCGTGCTCATATTTTTCCTTTAAATACATATTCAAAAAATACAAGAAAACAAATCACCTATACTCCTACTACCCAAGGATAACACCTGTCTATATTTTGGTATATCTTCTTTCAGCCTATTTTTTTGGCATTTCGAAATATGCATATGTTTAAAAAACTGAGATTATTCTCTGTAGACAGCTTTTATCCTGCCATTTTCTCTTGAAATTATATTTTAAGCATTATATTAGGCTCATATATTTTTATAAACAAGCCTTTGTTAAATCACATTATCTTTTCAAAATAATAATTTTTACCTAAACTATTTAGGCTATTTTCAATTGTCCAAAATTACAGATCATTGTAAATAACGCCGGATGAACATCTTTATGCAAAAGTATTTATGTATCCTTAGGAATTTCTTTAGAAGAGATTTCTAGAAGCATAGTTCCTGAGCCAAAGAATAAGGACAGTGTTAGGACTGTTGATACATATTCCAACTTGCTTTAGAGGATAATTCATGGAGGTAGGGGAGGTTGGTGAGGTTTACTTTAAAACTACATCTACATTTTTAAAGAAGTAGATAAGCGATGTTTTTTATGTCGTAAATTAATATTTTAAATCACGAGTTGGAGCACTTCCTGAAAAGAACCAGACAGCAAATACTTGAGGCTTTGCTGGCAAGACAGCCTCTATCTCAACTGCTCAACTCGTCATCATAGTGTGAAAGTAGCCACAGACAAAGGGCAAGTGAATGAGCATGGCTGTGTTCCAATAAAACTTTATTTACAAAAACGAGCAGTCAGATTTAGTCTACAACCCATAGTTTGCTGACCTCTGTCTTAATTGAAAATCCTGTTGTTATGTGAAAACATTTGAATTTGTAGCTGTCAAGAACTGGAAGCCATGCTTTGCAAAATTCCCTTTAGCAAGAGTTGAGCTTGTGGGATCCTGCATTCCAGTGCTAGTCTAGGGAAAGGAGTAAATCTGCTTTCGTAGCAAAGCTATTTGGAAACCAAGCAAGGAAGCAATGAATCAGCCTGTGGTTTCGACATATGCAGAGTATGGATAAGTCTATAAAGTTAGGCTTCTGTTGGCTTCTGTCAGGCAGCTGTAGCTCAGCCCTGAATCTTTTCTCAGTTTGCTTTTCTTGAGAAACTCAGCCCAACTCCCACAAAAGTAGTCACACCCATGTATACAAACTCAATCAAAGTCTCCCCCACTCATTAATCCCAGTATTTCTACACAATTCCTAGGAAAACAAAGCTTGAAGCTGGAAGGGAAAAAAATCATCTGAGAAATAACTTTGTTCTCATGAAACCTACCCAACAGGGAATATTTTTCCCAGATGTTAAGCATACAATAGCTTTTCCTTAGGTGACTCTTTTATAGGGCAACTAAAAGACATCATTGACTACCTTTAACAGAAGTGTAAAACACAAAGGAAATAAAGTAAGCATAATTTCCTAAATAATGCCACTATGTCGGAGATAATTACCAGTTATCTGTCAAGGAGACTTGTAAATTGACCACAGGGATAAATATATTTGACCATATTATTTTAGTGGTTGCCTGCCACTGCCTTCTTCCCTTATAGATTCTGAAAGTGCTTTGAATTCAGAATCTTTATGTCAAAATAGAGGCTGAAGGAAGTTGCTTTCCGTGACTGTTAGATCTTACATAGACTCAGGGATGCATAACATGCACGCTCCCCCACCCACACATGCACGCACCCTTCTTTCCCCTAGAACGCAAAAGCAGCTGCCTTAGTAAACACTACATCTGAGTCCAGCAGTGGTTTTATGTTCATTGTTCCTGTCTCTTTTATTTATGTTAGAGAAACAATGTGAGTGGGCTGTAGACTGCTCTCTGCCAAGAATAGAAAGTGTGTTTTCGGCCTAGCCCAAGCAAGTAATAAAGAGTCGGGGGAAAGAATGGATTTAACCTTTGCAAATGAATGTAAACAATAAACTCTCCTGCACGTACACACACACCATGCATGTATAACAGCTGGAGTTAAAATTTTGTTTAGAAGTACTTTTTTTTTTACTGTAAGATCCCAAATTGTGTTCCCATCATCATAAGCTTTTAATCAATGCTACACGTTTTTAAAAATGTATAAAATTGTACACACAGACTATTTGACAGCTAGCAGAGAGTCTGACCTCTCTGATAGATGAAAAAATAGAGCTTAGGGAGTGAGTGGCTTGCCCAGTGAGCAGGTCTATGGTAAGAACTTGTTTCTCCTGATTTTTTGGACAGTGATCTCACTAGTGACACTTCCTCTTCAGCCATGTTGTTTTTCCTACCTGTTGTTTGTTCTAGGTAATGCGTATTCACAATTTGGTGCTTTGAGATACCTGCATCACTTTTGCAGCTAGTCCTTCAGGGGGTTTGTAACTTAATCTGAGTCATCCTTAAGGGAAGAACAGGGACCAATGGATAGAAATTATAACCCTGATATACCATCACAAGCCTTCCAACATTCTTAAAGTATTATTTTCCTGGGATGTCCAAGTTTCATCTTGAGCTGTTTTAACTTGAAAGAGGCACAGATTTTTAAAAAATGGTTTTTGTAGCTTAAATAGCTTTTTACAAATGCAATTCAGCACATTATAATAGTTGTTACCTGCCTATATATATGACAGAACATCTTTAGAAGGAAGTGGCCAGTGAGATCACCCTAAATCATTGATTCACACTACTGTCCCCATGTGCTGAGCACACCATCATGGTGCACATTGTTCTACAGCCAATCATCCTTCAATTGCATAGAATTAATTGGACTGTTTCCATTACTCTAAATCAATCTGGTTGTATGGATGCTTTTCCTTTTTCGGTGTCATTGCTTAGACTCCAGGCATATGGTTCTCTGCTCTATATCCGCTTTGGTGGCAGACTGCCTCAAAAGCAGCAAGCTTCCCTTCTACCAAAGTTTGTGAGCAGTGGCCAGATGCCACCTGTTAGGAGTGCCACACATTTCTGTAAAGTCTCAGACCTGGATTGAATTGGATCCACTAGTGAGTGGGCATGGGTAGATCATGGAATGCCAGCCACATGGCCTTCGGTTTAGATGGGATCATTCTCATTTCATCCTCCCAGAGCATATAACGAAAGGTACAGCTTATCGTAAAGCTAAGTTTGAACTGGAGAATGTCATTGGGTTAACTGCCAGGGGCCCATCGTCATGCACTGGGGTTCTGGTGGCCCTGATGCTAAAGAACAGGGCACCCAGTGAGGTCATCATTGGTAAATGAATAAATAAAAATATAAGGCCTTCCTTTTTTGAAGGCCTTTGAGAGAAGGGTCTCCAAGAGGGGTCTTGTAAACAGGGCAGAGTAGGCTGACAGAGAACCCATGGGAGGCAAAATTCTTCCAAAGTTCTCTTCTGGTGCTGTTTTCTTTTCCTATCGTCTTCTTAGCTTTCTCAATTTTTTGCAGTGATGAGCTAGTCCATCCGGAGGTGGTGGTGGTGGGGGGGGTTCATTCAAAGAAAGAAAAGCAAATCAGTGAAAGAAGAGGGAATGGAGACCAAAAATAGAAAGAATTTTAATGAGAACATGTCTTGGGTCAACCCCTAACCTCATTACCGTAATGTGTTTCAGTTATTTTCAACTGTTTGGCCTTTGTGTATGCGTTCACCAAATTACATTTAGTTATTTCCCAAGAACAGCTAAGTACCACACAGAAAATACTTGCTCCCTCATGTGACATGGTTGAATCTCCAATTTATATCCTGAAGGAAAAACAGATTCTCAAGGTTTGGGAAAAAAAAAATCAGAATCCAAATTTCTTCTTTCTCGTCACCATGCCAATATTATTTGCTGTTATTCAGAAAGGAAATTTGTTTGAGTGTGAATCTATGCCAGCAGCATGGTGGGTACCACACTGGGTGTAGAAAGATGGATAAAGCCTTGTGTATTGTCCTTGAAAGGGTGGCATAGAGTCAATGGGCAAGACGGGACTAGTAAACAGATTATTGTACAGTGTAAGAGGGTAAATTCTGTAAGTAAAGTGTAAATAAAAGGTTTTCTAACTTGGTATCCAGTTTGGTTGTGTGGGCAATAACATTTATTTCCTCCTCATTAACCACCAACCTCCAACTTAGAAACACTGACACTGAACATCCATCCACAATTACAAGTTTTGGTCTCATCACTTCCTTTCCCCATTACAAGGAAATTGAGCCAAGACCACTGTCAATTAGAAATGAAATAGAGTTTAAACATGAAACTGTTACTACTCTATTAGTACCTATGGAGTGTGGAAGGAAGAGACAAAGGACTATGCTATAACCCCCTGGGCTTTAAAAGTTTATAATCTATTTCAAAAGATGAAGTTTATCCAAATAATGAGATAGCAAATGGAAGAAGGCAATCTATTAAGTGCTCACTGAGTGCTACAGAGACATGTACGATAAGAATTCAAAGCACCCTTTTTTTCTTGTGGGGTAATTAACAGTGAAGGATGAGTTCCAAGATAAGGAGCAGGAAAGAAGGTCTTTTGAAAATGTATGTTTGTTTGTTTGTTCGTTTTGGTACACTTTGATCTATTTGTCCAATTTAGAAAGAAGATAAGAGATAAGCTTTGTTCTCTCCCTGTCACTTCACTCTTACATGTGGAGTTTCATAGACAGGTGTGATTAACTAGAAAGGGATGCAAAATACTCTGGCTGTTGAGGGACAGGTTTTGCCTGAATCGGGTAGGTTATAATGAAATCACAAGGGGAAGAGTAGCTGCCTTGGACAAAGATGTACCCAACTTTGAAGATGCGAGCTGTGACTAACTATAGAGTTCACCCTACAAACAAACATAACTAGTCCTTTTACATGGAATGATGTCTCCAAATAACAAGTCACTGACTATGTTCCCATTTTTCAAAAACAGACCCCTTACTAACCATGGGGATAAAACGAGACTTTTTGTTGGGAGTCATGATTCTTACTTCCGAGCCTGGGTCCTCAAAGTTGCTAGGGCACCTCACGCAGCAACCCTGTTTCTCTTTCATGCTGTTAACTGAAGTGTGATCTGCTGGCCCTCTCTAGCTATTAAACAGGAGGGGACCTCAGCCTGGGTCATTGCTCAGCAACTTACTTTTCCTGCAACTTCTGCATGGCCCTTGGACCCCTGGCAAGATGCCCGACACCTCTGCCATAGACACCCAATAATGGGCCACCAAAGAGAGCCTCTGATCTGGGAAGTGCTAATGGCTGGGCAGTTTGGGGGAAGTCCTTATCCAAGAGCCATCTTTTGATCAAGGAGGGGCCCAGAGCCTCAGAGGAAATCTTTCCTGTTTACAGACTACTGGGGCTTTGAAAGGCCGTGGCAGTGTATGGGCCAGGCTCCTTCGCTTTTACGCAAAGGGGCCAAACAGGATGAGACCAGGATGGAAACTGCATATCATAGGAACCCAGAAGGGCAGGAAGTCACAACAGAAGAAAATGTCTTGATTAAAAGTACAATTAGAAGGTTTGTGTCGGGTAGGAGGGGGATAATGACATTAAAATATGTCTAGTTTTTGTACGTGTTTGTTATAACAAAGCTATTAGCCCACGTTTTCTTGTTCAGTTATGTTTTCCTTGTCATGTTTTTCTCCACTTTGGAGAAATCTGGAATATTTTTTCTAAGAAACTGCTCAGTCCATTTGGTGGAAAATCAAATCTATCTATCTATCTTTCTTTCTTTCTTTTCTTTTCTTTTTTCATTCTCTTCTTTCTTTCTTATTCTCTGTGTAAAATAGAACCTGAGAAAGACCTTGTTATCCTTTATGGAATTAATCCTTCTGGGACTAATAAGTAGGAGATTGACAATAAGAGAATTGTGTAAAGGGTACAGTTTCTATTCAATATGTTTTTTCTATACTTATTCCCCAAGACTGACACAGATATTTGTGAACTTTAAGCAAAAAAAAAAAAAAAAAGTTTCAAAAATTAGACATTACTATTAAGGGAACAAGTTTTTTTTTTTTCTTTTTTGGTGGCAGTGGCTGCTGCTGAAGTCTAGCTTGTGGAATAGGGGTCTCCACAAAACACCCCTCTAATTTTTGAATCCCTCTCCTGACACCACCCACGCTGCACGTGGACGGCTGAGCCGCACCCACTGGGCCCTACACCCACATGACAGGGTGAGCCGCTATCATCTGTTTCCAGACAGAAGTCAGTAGTAACATGTTTTATAATTGTCTTCCTGTGCCAACCAGAGAATAAATTGTCATTACCAGATGGCTCAGCATTGCAGAAAATGTGTTAGTACAGAATTCTGCGTCAGCCTCCTTGATTTCTCCCCAGCAGGTGATATTTATGGACTGTTTACAAGTTGCTCACATATGGCATTCTGAAGAGGTTTGTAACTTTTATATGCTGTCATCCAGTTTATTTATTTTATGAAAATCCCACTCCAAAGGTCAGTCTTGTTCCGCCTACCTCCCTAACTTCAGGCTGAAGGAGAAATCTTGACTATAATCTCAGGACAGAGGAGCTAAACAAACAGGCTCTCAAACCCTCCAAAGGGAGAGTCCCCACGTGCCATGCCTGTCCCAAGGGCAGGACTAAACCCAAAGCAAGAATGGTGGAGCGCCTCTTCCCTGTTCCAACAATACAACATTCACGTTGCTTTGTATGGAAACATCCTCCTGCGTTGGACTTTTTTCAGCCCCCTGGAGGAGAGACTGGGACCACAGCCCCATGGAAGGAAGTGTGGCCACACAGGAGGTTAGGCTGTGGGCACACACTCTGATGCCTCCTCATGTCAGACGCTCCTGCCTGATTCTGTCCAAGACAGGGGAAAGGAACTCTCTGGAAATCCAGTCCTGGCCACTGTCCAAAGCAGAGTCTCAGGGCTCCCACCTGAGGCAGTGACAAACTTGTACTTGAGACTCATTCTTCCAGACACAGGTGAACTTCCCTGGTGGACATTTGCATTTAGGTTTCTCTTTCCGGGTGGACACTATTGAAATGTGTAGAAATTTTCTTGCTATTAGAAGGCAATGAAAATAGAAGGGAAGGTATTTTCTTGTCCTTTTGAAAGAGAATGGAAAGGAGTGACATTGTTTGGTTATTGGAAGCACTTCAGTACCAAGGTGTGAGGGAAAATCTAGGTCAAATGAACGCAGTGAAGAAGAGAGAGAGAGAGAGCTACGCAGGAACACAGAGGACTGTGAAGATTCTAGAACGTCTTGAAAGTCAAGCAAAGTTTTAAATCTTGATTCGGTAGAAAATAGAAGATGGCAGAAAGTTCAGGGTGTGAACTTTTTCAAGTGACTTTTCCTAGTCACATAGGTGACCTTTTCCCTTTTCACAGCCTTCTCTTTGGAGAAGTTGAGCGCATTTAATAACCAGAGTTCAGACAGAGAAAAACGGGCATTGCAGCCATTGCTCTAAGGTTGTCCAGCTTCTGTCAAGGCAGGAATCTGTCCATTATTCTCAACCAAGCACACCCCCTCAGAATCACTTGCCTGTAGCAATTTTTTAAAAATACCCAGAACTGATCCTGTCTCAGACACCTTGAACTGAAGTCCTGGGACGTTGCTCAAGCAAGGACCAGAGGCAACTTTGGTGAGCAGGACAGAATAAGAGCCCTCTTTCTTCTGCAGCTGGGTATCTCTGACCCCAAAGCTGGTGTTTTGTGCCCAGTCTGCAGGCTGACGGACCCTGCTTGGGAGAGGTGGTGCATAGAAAGTGGAAAGGTAGCTCTGAGGGGAGGAGGGGGCTCAGCTTCTTTGGGGGAGTGGTGGGGTGCAGGTTTGGCTCATCTTCCAGAAATCGTATGGCATGGTTTTCAGAGCCCTAACCTGGGGTCAGACAGACCCAGGGCGAGCCACTTACTTTGTGACCTTGGGCGCTGTAACCTCATAAGCCTCATTTCCCTTAACTACAAAGGGGAGCTAAAAAGAGTACCTATCCTGTGGGGTTCTTGGAGTATAAAACAAGATGATGCAGCAAAAGTATCTAGTAAACTTCCTGGCACAAGTAAGTACTGAATGAATGGTAGGTAGTAGTAGTAATAGTAGCAGTGGTGGTGGTGAGGGTATTTTAATTAGCGGGCAGAATATGGAACTCAGATCCTGGCAACATTCCAGCCTAAGCCTAAAATAATATAACAGCTACAATTTGTGTGGTATCTACAGTGTGCCTGGTGGTATGTGTATAAATATAATCTTTAATTGTCACAAGTGCACTGCAAGATAGTTATCATCCTCATTTTACAAAAGAGGAAACTCAGTATAAAAAGATTAGAAGATCTGCCTAAGACTACAGAACTTGAAATGGCAGAACAAGGGCTTGAAGGCAGGTCCCTCTGATGCCAAAAGCAACACACACAGCCCTTGCAATGCCCAGCCAGATACTGAACTATGAGACCTCCAGCTGCCCAGCCGGCAAGATGCAGATTACAGAGTTCCTGTCTCCATAGCTGATGCTATTGTGGTTCTTTCCACGGTAGTAAGTGAAAAGCACTTGGAGATCTTGGGAATTCAGGCCCTCTGTATGGTTAGGACATTAAATGGGCCCTTCATCTCCCAGGCTGAAAATTGATGAGGCATTTCTCGGGGAAAAGAGTGACCTTGAGGAATGGACTAGCTGTGTGCATAGCCCATTCTTCAGATCCATGAGACAAGAATTCTCTATCCTGGGCGACAAAGCCCCAGCCATGCAGAAACAACAGAGGTCCACCTGCATCTCTGATTGCCCAACGGGGAATCCCTCGTCACCCAGAGTAGAAATAAGTTTAATGTGACTTTCACACTCTGCTCCTGGAACTCGTGCTGAACATATCATGCTCTCTCGCAAGTTCTCTTTCACCAACTGAAAAAACATTTCCAGAGGATCTCAAGATCCTGAAAACCTGCTTGGCTCTATACAAACATGTATATTTCAATGCCTGCCAAAAATGAGCAAGACTAACAGGAAAACTGAATTTTGACTGCGAACTGAATTTGATAAGTGTATTATCAACAGGAAAATGTGGCGCTGGTTTTCAGGGAGTAATATAATTCCAAGGAATTTTTTTCTTAGAACAGCATCCAAGAGTCTGATTTCCTAGGGCCAGGAGGCCATATCCCAGCTGCCTGTAGGATCTCAGTAAATCACCAAGGAGGTGAGCCTCTGTTCTCCCCTCTCTTCCCTCTGCCCTCAGGACAGAGGGCAATAAATCCTACCTTTGCACTCCGAAGGGTCTGAAAGAAAAGTAGGTGTCTCAGAACAAGGTGTACTTTCACCACGTAAGACGTAAGGTAAGAAATAAAATTTGTAGAGGCTCTAGCAATGTTCCAGAACCCTTATAGTTGATCTAAATCTAAAGAAACTGACAAATTCATAGCAAATGGCTTTTAGGAACATCCTTGGAGAAAACTATGAACGCATAGGTTACAAATGAAATATTTACCCCTCAAAAGTGTGCTGCTTGTTATGTTTAATAAGGCACATGCATGGCCTACAGCCTTAACTAAACGTGCCATAAATTATACGGCATCAGGTAGAGAGCGCCCTATTCAGTGTTTGCTTTGTATTACAGTTTGTGTTGGCTTCCAATTTGTGATTTATAATCAATTTTTAGAGTATTTGAAGTGCTGAATGAAAGGTTTTTCTTTGTTTAAATTGGATTATTGAAACTAAAAGGCTAATCCTGCCTGGGCTCTGGTGACCCTGTGCCTTCTGGGGGGACTCACTGACTCTTGCCTAAACAAACTAGGGGTGAAGCCCTAGGGCACTCAGCTTCCAAATTACCTGTCCCTATCCTCCCCACGAGCTCTAGGGTGGGAAGGGGCCCCTTGTGGCTCCACCAGGGCCTGGGATCAACCCTCCCCAGTGTTCCATCTGCACCCAGACCTCCCGTGAGAGTCCAGAAACAACTTATCCTTCTTCTTTTTAAAGAATAAGTCTATTCTGAATATTTCAGGTGGCTCTGGGCTGGCTTGGGTGTGAGGAGCAGGATTAAGATGAAAAGAGCCCTTTTTCATAGAACCACTTAAAGTCACTAAAAGAAAAGGAGACCAGAGAGTTCCAGAACAATCAAACTTACTAGGGGAGGTCAGTGGACCAGGAGGCAGTCTGGCTTCAAACAGACCTTCCTGTCTGACTGCGGGTTCCTGTCCCCACTGAAAGGAAAGGTCTCAGGGTGCAGCAGAAACAAAACGTTTCTCAAACTTAAGGAAGATGTGATTCCCTTTTAAAGGGAAACATTTCCAAGGACCTTTGGTGTTGAAAATCACTTTGATTATAATCTTACTTATTATATATGTACAAAAAATTCATTCACACTTTATGCTTAGCATCCCCACAAAACAAATAAATCAAAGCAAGTTTACACGCGAATGCCAACCTAACTACACAACCAAAACACTCAGATGACAACATCAATTGGGTGTGATGAATGATGGCATTGTGTAGAAATAAAATTCCTGCTACTGGAATATGGAATAGTAGGATGTATTTGTACTTTATAGTTTACTTGTTATTAACTGAATTTCCTGTGTTTTTGCATAATTGGCAACCCTTTTAGCCATGTCTTTGCTGTTTATTGGGGTTTTTTTTAAGCTTTTTAATGCTTAATTTGTTTTAGCCACTAATGGCCCAACTGATTGAATGTCAAAATATAATATTGAGGGAAAAAAATGTTTTAATGAAAAGTTGTTCACTGCCTATTTATGTCTAGAGTTACAGCTAATAAACTACTGCCTGTTAGTTTCCCAAAGTTGAACATGCTGCCAGTTCTTTGGAGTTCAGATCTGTGCTACTCCTGTGTTCCCAAGTGATGACTCACCTCACCCATCATTGTTCTCTTTCAACTCCTGGGAAACCCTTGTCCATACAGGGAACAGTCCCTTCCTATGATCTTCCCTTGGAAGTCATCAGTTCATCAACACAATACCTGCGTGGCTACAAGAAGACATGGCAGGATTCCTTATGGTACCTATCTAGGTGATCCACAATGGGTTTACCTTGCCATTTTTAGAAGACAGTCATCAAAACAAAAACCGAAAATTTTTAAATTCTTTCATGGCAATTGGGCACATGAAGAATGTCCGTCTTGACATCCATTGCCCAACGCTGGCATCCTACAGATGGTGCCGGGGCAAGTCACAGGCCCTGAGCTAGGATGAAACCAGAGCACGACAGGACTGTTTTTGAATCATGGAGTGCTGTTGACGGAAAGGGCCTTAGAGATCTTCTAGGGCAATCCCCTTAGGCTGGGGACAAGGAAACAAAGGCCCAGAGAGGTCAAGTTCTCTCAGGTTCACTTACACATGGTGAACCCTTCAAAATTTCATAAAATGGCCTATGTGTTCTTACCTTCCTCAGTAACTTTCAGATACCCACTCTTCCGGCCCCCCTTGGATCTCTCAGCACAGTTATTAGACATAGGGTTTTTTTGCACATTATTTTGTAAAAATGCCAACTCCGTGAAGAAGAGTGACTGACACACCTTAGCCCAAAATCAAATGCCACATTAGACTTGGGCTACATTCTCACATTCTAAGAACTCACCCCAAATCCAAGACTTGCTGAAGCATTTGAGATATGCCGGAACCTCACCACTACATAAAACTGCATGTATACATAAAAAAATCAGTGAGTGATCAACATCTTATTTTGAAGGAAACACACTGATTTTAACTGGAGGGTGCAAAGCTCACAATTTCTACTTAGATGAATTTGCTCACACATGGTATTGTTCAAGGGTAATCTGAAATAAAGAATATGTTTAATTGGCATTAGTGACTTCCTTGGGTTGTTCTAGGGTTGATTCTGAAGAAAGAACGTTATTCCCACTATGACTGTGATGCACAAAAGGATACATGTTGAGTGTGGATGAATGAAATCCATTCATTCACAGATATGCAAAAATTCAAATCCATAGTGTGGTAATAGTGCCACATCTTTATTATGCAAATAAACTATGTTTTTAGGGATTTTATGGGGTTTTGAGCATGAGTGAGTGTGTGTGTGTGTGCGCCTTTAGCAGATGACAAGCATTCTTCCTTCCAAGATAATGAACATGTTCGCTGTTTTCTACCCTCTTTGCTTAATGCTGAGTGAGTGCACTTTAAAAGATAAAGCGCTAGATTCACAACAGGGACTCCAGAGTCCTGCACTGTGGACTGTTGGTAGTGTGACCTTTAGCAGTCCACACAACTTACTAGGGCCTCTGTTTCCTTATCGGTCACATTTAGGGGTCAGAGGAGATGCCCTCCAAACTCCCTCTTGTAATTCTGGTTTATGATAATTTTCCTTGTTTCTAGCACAATGAAATTAATTGTATGCTATTGAAAAAAAAGTCACTGTCACCATTATACAGATATAATAGTCCAAACAGGTTGTAAAATTCTAAGGAAGCACCCTGTTTTCTATTTTCCTCTGTACTGGATGCCAAGATATGTACAAAAGGCGTTAAAGTTTGCTGGGCCATAAACATTCAAGGGAAACAAAAGCCCAGAAAAAGCCCAGATTATTATATTAAAGTTAATATTTTATAAACGTTTCTTGCCTCACCTGAAAAAATCGGGAATCTAAGAATTCTGGGGTAAAATAGATTACATTATTTTTGTAGACATGCATGTGGGCATTTAAATAAATTGAAAGAAACAAAAAGTGGTCTCAAGCTGAAACAAGACAGATCAGAACTCTGTCATATAACATTTTCTTGCAAGTAGGGGTTCTGAAATACAGGAATGAGTTACTAGGCAGGCTGTAGAATTTTTCTTTGGTGCGTTTTAAAAACAGAACAGACACAGATCTGCTCATCTGCCTGAACTGGATTAGGTTGTACAGTGAACTTTTAAGGACCCTTCAAGCCCTGCAATATTAAATGCTCAGATGCTTCTCTCTTGCCTGCCAGGGTTCATGTCAAAGTCAGCGTAGCGGCACATGCACAGAAAACCTACTTTCCTCTCTACCTTTATTTGGAATTAAACATGAACCAAGCCCATCAGAACCCTTGCAAATGTATATATTTTTTGGAGTGAAGATTTTAAACATCACTTTGTTTAGTGTTCAAAGTATGCTAGAAAGATCAGATGGCCCACAATCCAGAGTTTGACGTTGCAGAATTGTGTTTTTCAAGAAGCACTGGCAAAGAAGTACATTAGCAGAGAAGACTTGCCTTCTTAACAGATACAAGTGGGGGAAAACATTCTGGAAAAGTACTAGATGATGTGCCAGAAGACCTAGGTCTCTTGATGTTAAAACGAACTCTGTGATCTTGAGAAACATTACCTCTCTGGGTCTCAGTTTCCATATTTGAAAATAAGGACATAGAACCAGACAATGTTCAAGTTTATTGCCTGGTCTGTGACTCTACTAAATATTCCCTCATTGAATTGATTCTCTGCTTCCAGGAAACACTTTGTCATCTGTTTTTTTAAATGTTTATTACAGATGAGTTTGTAGTCTCCTTGCATTTACTTCTAGAATTCATGCCAACGTTATCTCTACCCAAAATTGTATATTTGCACCCACTTATCTGCTCCTGCAGATTTCATACCAAAGTCTGGGTTTCCACAGCACATTTCTGTTTGGCGTCGCGCTATGGTTGCCTGTTGCTCTTAGTCGTCTGGAAAAGTCTTGTCTCCAAATTACAGTGGCTTTCTTTTTCTTGCCCTGAAGCAACAAGTGATGGGGAGAAATATGTGTTTGTTTCTGTTCTTCAGAGGCAGAGCTGCTTGAAGCGTAAAATTCTTAGCCCAGTAGTTTAATTCCAAATTCAATGAGTCACAAAATAAATGTGAACCGTAGGCTACATATTACGGGGAGGGTGCGAGTTAAATTAATTTTTCAGAACCAGATTGTATTAGTTAAGCCTGGGATCCTAATTTGTGCTGACAAAAATGTCAAATTAGCCTACCAAGGTGCCTGAGACTTACTGCCCAGATAATAGCTGACAATTTGAACTGGGGAGTTTTATGGATTGGTTTGTATCTAAAAAGCAGACAGCTTTTAAAAGCCTTGAATAAAGGTTGCTTTCTGTGGACACCTATGGTGTGACTATTTATAAAAGTACCCAATCATTTTTCCCCTCCTTTAAAAGTGCTATTGGCCAACTAAGGCTTGGTATTTAATCCATAACCCGCTATGCACCGCACCCTACAGGGGTAAAGAACACACAAAGCCAGAAGAAAGAGATCAAGAAAGCATTAAAAATGTCAGGCCACAAGACCATGTTTAAATTATTAGGTGAGATGCCGTCTTGCATTTAACAATGGCCTCGGCACACCTTGAGGCCCAACTTCCTCTCTCCTTGGATGTTTTGACTGGTTATTGCAATCTGTTCTGAAATTGAATTTCAGTTTGTTTCAATAGCATTTTCCAGTAAATAGGAGTGACTCTGGTATCTCGTTTGTGCATCTTGATGTAATAATCAGAGGTAATTGAAGCGTGCACGAGCCGCAGAGACTTATGACATGTTTTTAAACAAGTATTGACTGATACGAAACTAATTTAACAAAAACTGGAAATCGGACTCCTCTAAGAAGCCGTGCACAGAATACAGGGTCTGTCGCAATTGTACTGAATTTGACTTTTAAAATGGTGTATTCGAGTTTCCTTACCTTTCCTGAAGGAGTTGAGGTGCAAGTTACTGACAGGCGAGGTTGTGACTCAATGACTAGAACTAATCATCTGACGACTGGAATTAATCATTTGTCAGTCCTGTGGTTTGGATTAACCAGGGTCAGTCATCCCCTTGTGCCTTGGTGGCCCCTACAGATAAGAAAACCTCCTGGTAACAGAGGCAAACAAACATGAATTTCAAAGGACAGCATTTTGTGTAAACTAGCACAGGTTTGGAAACCTTTTATTTTGGAAATTAATCTTCCTTAGATAAGATCGTAATCTTTTGTATTTATGCTCAGTGTACACAAACATACGCACACATACACGTATCCCATGTAGGCATTATATACTTCCTCTGGTTGCAAAGTGACTACCGGACTTATATTACATTTTAATGGAAGTTAGATACTAAAAAGGAGAAATGAAAGAACAAAACCTATAATTTACATCTCTAAGCTGTACAAGAGACAAAGATTATTAGAGCAGGGCTACTATTCTAGCCTCTGGATCTAAAGGGAGGTGAAAAGCATTTGTAGATGAGAATTTGAAATTCAAATGAGGGAACAAGAAGTCAGTCTAAAATGCTGCCCTCCACAGATACTGACCTTAAGTAGAAATGGTGGTGGATTTTGATTTTTGTGCACTAAAGAAAAGAGAATGAATTATGTGTAGCATACCCAGAAGATTAGTGATAAAAAGGAAGCATAGGAAATCTTATGATGCTTGTCACCTAATTGAGGGAGGTAGAGGAGAGTGATAATGCAAAGAAAGGACAAAACAGGGAGAATAATTAACAGCTTCATTTGCCAAAACTTACCATGTATATCTGTCTCTAACACACATAACTGGCACTGGTGTCAGTTGGATTGAGACTTTATGGGGAGCAAATTTCTTTAAAAGATAATGAATTGCAGCTCTTGAACGTACAATTTGAAATGTGTAAAATGTCACCCTTATCCATAACGCCTCCAGGGAGTGGCAGAAAAGTTGAGATCTAAGCATTCTATTTTCTAAATAGAAATTTTGAAGGTGTGAACCTCGTTAGAGGTATCATCCCACCTGTGGAAAGTGAAGCAGATAGGCTCGACGTAAACATCTAGGGATTTATAGACGTAATACTTATTATCACTAATAGGCGTTAGGTAACTAAATCCCAGAACGTCTAGATGAGACTATACCCCTAAGTATTTGGTGTGCTCTTCTGAAGGGATGTTGTTGTCATTACGGCTATTTTAATAAGGTTTAATGTAATTGGAACAAAAGCAACACACCCCAAGCCTTGCGTTTTCCCTAAAGTGATTTATGCCATTAGTAGAAAAAATTTCTGAAGGTATAAGGTGTTCTCTTCCAGAACTATTTACTAAACAATTTAGAAGGTTTGGTTTAAATGTTGTTAAAAGTATGAATATAAAATAGCTTCCCTACCTGGGTTGTGTGATAATTGTTCTAGTTTTTCTCATAGATTCATTTTTCTCAACAAGCATGAACTTATTCCCAGAGAAACAGTACTGTTTTTGATTTCAGACAAATTCAAGGTAAATAGAGAAATGCATTTCCTTCTCATAAAAAGTATAAATTTTATCAGGGAAATATATAAGGTATGGCTACACCCCCCAAAAATGGTCCCAGTGCAACATTTGGCAAACTTTAATTACTTGGCTGATACTGTATAACTAAAGGTTTCACAGATTCAAGTGGAGGGTCATTTACAGGTGACTGAGTATGAGAAAAGCTTCGCAGAATAAATGAACCTTGAGTTGGACTTTGAAAGGACAGGCTTTGAATCAGCAGAAATAAGAAAAGAGAAATTTCTAGGAAAGAGATGCCAAAAAAGTTCTGTGCAGTTATCCTTGGAGGAGGGACATCAGGACAGTTGCCTTTGTCCTTGGGAAGAACTAATACTGTCCTAAGGGTGGTAACTGGGCAGGGACTAGCCAGGGGATGGCACTTTCTGTATGAGTTCTGCTTTCATACGAAAACCCTGCAGCTCAGACCTGGGACATACATTTGACCTCCAAATAGTCCTTTCTAGTTTCTTTTTTACTCTGCCATTTATCTACAGGGATCCATATTTTATCTTCTTACTGTTTTTAAGATCATCAACAAAGCTCATTTTAACCAGATTTAAATACTATTTTTCACAAAGTCTGGGTTAAAGTAGGAAGGAAACGCACTGTGTTGTTTGCAGCCGGGGAAAGCGTGGGCTCCGCTCTCCCTTGCAACAGCTCTGAAGTTGTGAATGGGCAACGTGTGCTGGAGAGACCATGGCAGACATGCTGCTATAGAAATGTTCTCAAATTATCTTCGACTGGCACAACTTCTATTTCTTCTGTTATTTTTTTTTTTAAAGAGACACGGTCTCACTCTGTCACCCATGCTGCAGTGCAGTGGTGAGATCATAGCTCACTGCAGCCTCAAACTCCTGGGCTCAAGTGATCCTCGCATCTCAGCCTCCTGAGTAGGTGGGACTACAGGCTACAGGTGTGTGCCACCATGCCCAGCTAAGTTTTTTTTTTTTTTTTTTTTTTTTTGTAGAGATGAGATCTTGCTATGTTGGCCAGGTTGGTCTTGAACTCCTGGCCTCAAGCAATCCTCCCACTTGGGCCTCCCAAAGTGCTGGGATTACAGGTGTGAGCCACCACTCCTGGCCCAATTTCTTTTACCTTCTCCATAGCACTCAAGCTATCAGTTTACTTCGTAGCTACCGGCAGCGAGGTCCAGACCCAAGGATGTGGAATCAGCTCTGTCTATATCATTCTTTCCATTCCAGACACTGCTGTGGAACTCCGGGTGAAAAATTCAGGAGTTAATTCAGTCGATTCCCTAGTCAATTCAGTAAGGAATTGCCTGTGAAAGCAGTGGTTTCACAAAATCGATGAGCTGTCCTGGTAGCGATGTGAACACTGCTGCAGTAGAGATGTTCTCAAGTGTAACAGGACACTACTTGTTCACTCTTTTTCCAAGCCTATAAAATAATGACAAGCATAAAAGCTCTTTCAGCTTTTCAGAAAAATAGCGCTACATAAATATAAGCTATGACTACTTTTTTTTTTTTTTTTTGCTGAAAATTATATATATCACCCACGCTAAGAATACTTTCCTCCTTAATTGCAAAGCATAATGGGACTGGAAATCAAAGCTTTTGCTAATAGTCTTTTACCATTTGTATAGAAAATTTCCATGGACGAGATCAATATTATTACTGTTCAAACATTTGCACAGCCTGTGTTTAACATGCCTGTCACACATTAAGGAGAAAAGTATATTGGAAGACGTTGGATTTAAAGAAGAAAAAGTAGAAAAACATCAAGTTGAAGTTATTATTTTTAGTGACTGCCAAATCCACCATTACTTCTGCTTCAGTAGTATTTGAACTGTTAACCTGTGTTTCTGAGTGTATATTCGTCAGCAAATAATTAGAGAGGAATTCCTTAGTAAGTAATTGATATAAAGGCCATTTGACTTCTAAATTTACAGAAGCCTATTTTAAGGTTAAAAAAATTATGAAGGTTATGCGTGTGTTTAATTAGTGAAAATGGGTATTTTGCCTATGTTTGGGAAGGAAGATTATTACAATCTGAGTCATTAAGAAAAGTATCCTGAATCAATGACATTTTTATAGTGCAGCAATAATCTTACTATATTACACCCACACAAAAATGTTAAATGGACGATAGGATTTGGCATGAAGTTATGAAGTAACATGAGGAGGAAGAAAGAGAAAATTCAGCATAGAAATTAAACAGTGACAAAAAATAGGCATTTTCTCTGTCCAGAATTTGGAGTTCTTGGCTGGCATGCCTAGTTTGTAAAAGAAAAATCAGCAGAATATGTTAAATGCTTTCTGTGGTATCAGAAAGCCAACCCTCAAAATAGATGTGGAAAATGCTTGTGTTAAATTGGACATTTCTTTGGTCCTCTGGCTCGTGGGCCCATCTATGGGAGACCTAGATCAGTCCCCTACCTTCTGCCCCAAACCTCTTTCCATTTCCTGGATCCTTGCTCCAAAGAGCAATGGGGTTGTCTTCATTGCCACGACAAGACCCTACTTCTAGACTGGTTCATCTGAAATCAAGAAGGAGGGCAGAGAGGCTAGGGGGTGCGGGAATGGAAGGAGAAGGAAGGTATAGAAGGGTTTAGAAGGCAGAGCAGAATGGAAGTCTAGCCATCCTTCCCTCTGTGGCACAGCTACTACTCCAGGTTCCCAACACACATTACAGAGCCTTGAAATACATACCCACTTTTCAAAGTGCTTGCGAGCCCTGTCTTGCTCAAAACCTTCAAGCAGTTAGAGAAATGGTTTCTTTGTTTATCCACCTTTTTTTTTTAAGGTGTTAGCCTAATAAAAATGAGTTCTTTAAATTTTTCTCTTCTCACGATACCATAAAACGTAGAGACTTATCAAAGGGAAATAAAATATAGGGGCAGATAGCTGCAGGGCTGTCAATGTGCAAGAGGAATTATATGTGGTCTTAGGATCAGTGGATGGGAGCTACATTAAATACTAAAGAAACATTTGCTGAGGGAACAGATCTGAGGTAAAGTAAGGAAGATTTGGAATCATCACCAGGCGTCAAAGATGGAATGATCTCTCTCTGGACTTGGAGCATTTCCCCTTCCTGTAGGTTTCTGAGCAAGGCTGATCAATTCCGTGGTAGGAATCTCAAATTAGAAGTAGATTTTGATCATTGCAAAGACCCTTTTCATCATCTCCTAAAAAATCAGATGGAATGGTTTGCCTTTCATCAGAATACAGTGGAAAGTTCTGATTCTTCTATTAACTGGATTTGAAATACTGTTCCAATCCCTTAAGTATTCCTGGCTTCAGTTTTCTCATTTATAAAATGCAATATTGGTCTATTATCTCTTCCCACTGTAAAATACTGCTGAGTTCTGTTCACGGTGGTCACCTTAACTCTAAGCAGCAGAACCAGGCATTCTTGATTCCTGCCCTCAGAGAGACAAACTAGACTAACCCACGGTAAGTGCATTTGTCAGCCTCGGTTGAGTTCATTTTACCAAGTATAGGCACAGTTTTAGGTTTCAGCATCATACTCGTTTAGCCAGAAACAGTTGCTAAAACGATTTTTCAAAGCACGGATTCAAATCAAAACCCTAACATTCAAGGCAGAAGAGGAGAAGGAAGTAAGTTGCCAAAATTTTTATCTCTGTCTTCTCAAATTTATGTCATCATCTACAAAGTTGATTCCCTCCCTGAATTTTTTATTGCTCTGATCTGTGTTAGTGCAAAGTAAGTGACTTTTCAAAATAGCACATAGACAGTACTTTATGACGGCACTAATTCCATAGGTATTATGTAATAAAAGGGTCTTGTGATCAATGAGATTGGCCTATGTTAGGTTAAATCAAGTTAAGTCAAGGTTTCATCACTGTGGAACTGATATAAATTGCAAATAGGCATAAAAAGAACATTATATGAAGCATTTCCTAGATGATTTTGGGGGAAAAAAACCCACGTTTTTCCCTTGAAACATTTCATAAGCCTAATATTAAGAGGAACAAGTTTTAGGAAATCTAGTTCTATACTATTTCTACTTCCTACTAGAAAAAAAGGGTAAAGGCAACAAATTAGAAAGTGATGAAACCATATGATCTAGGTAATTTGCCATAGGCCGAGGAAAAAAGCAATCAGAATTATTGTAATATCTGAAATATGGAGTATTTTTTAAAGTAATATAACAATTTCAAGAGCCTACAATGTTTTTAACAAGTTTCCACGGTAAGGATCCCCAGTGGAAACCGTAAATTTGTAAGTAAGCACTTAAGTTGCCCTGAAATAATTCAGGAACTAAAATGCTGAAAAGCTGGCTTTGTTCCTATCTTTTCCTGTGACTCTATCTACACTATCAATTCTCCTAATAAACTTTTATTCATAGATAAAGTACAGCCAACTCTAGCCCTCTCCATTAAAAGCGTTCAAAGAAATTAAGCTGCTTAAATATAGTGAAAAGTTAAATCATTTTATACATTCTGGTTTTTAGTAAAAAAAAAAAAAAAAAAATACCTTCCATAATGGAATAATTAGTCAAAGCAAAGAAAGTAAAGTACAAGATTCTCTTTCCCTACCTGCCTTGTTTTTACAGCCGAGTGGTTCATATCATCTGGGGGAACTTTTCATGCCTTGCTCTAGCTTATACTGGGCTTAGGAGAAGAGTTTGTTTGGAAATGCTCACTTGATGGTACGTTTTATTTTAGTGAACTTGGCCATATTCTTTTTTCTTTTTTTCCCCTATTAAGCTTGCCATAAAGATACCTGGGGATTGAGGAGCATTTTAGGTGGTAGGATGGGAGTTATATATTCTCATGGTTGAGTTAAATCCATGTTCAAACCACAGCTTTTGGGCAAGCTGCCCCTTTATGTGGGCATATGGTTAAACTTAGCTGACATGCTATGAGGCTACCGGCAATGTTTATGGCCACTGCCTTCCTTCCTTCTAAACACACAATTACTCCTTAAGGTCCGTATAAATCATGAGGTCACCTAGGTCATTAAATTCCTTTCTTTTCTCTATGATCTTGTTCCTAATGCAGAGATAGTTAAAGGCTTGCTATATACCAATTAATTAGTCTGTAAGGCAAGTCAGTGAAAAGAAAGAAAACAATCATATCAACTACTGGTTAGACAATAACCAATGATTTTCTGAATATTTTGTTTTCAACTGGTTTGCCTGTTGTCATATAGGAAAAAAGTCCTCATTGACATTTGAAATATTTTATGTCCACTGATACAGTTCTCATTGTATAAATGATCCACTGCCTTATGAATTGATTTGGGGTGTAAAGAGAATATTTGGCAGGATAGTTAGACTACTAGTAGCTCAGTAGTCTGCAGCTGATACACCCACCTTCTGACTTACTAGAATTTCAAATAATGAGAAAGGACAGATGCTGTAAGTGTGAATGCATCAGACTCTAAAGGCAATTTATAGCAGTATGTGGCCTTCAGTAAACATTGGGGATTAAAGAGAAGGAAAATCCCTCTATAACATGATCAGTGTTTCTCATGTATATTTCATTCTAGCATCATAAATACATTAGCCCCATATCGAAAAGTTTCCTCTTTCTTGGTTGTGGTTAGCTTAGTGGTTTGTACTTTAAATGGGAAGGGTCTATCGGACAGAATAGCACAATTTTGACTTGGATCACTGCCCACCCCCATCCTAAAATTCAGCTCAGCCTTTCTTTTACTACTAGTGTCACTAAAAAGAAAAAAGATCTCATCTGCGCCAGTAGACCTATTTTTCTTCATTATGTTTTGCTTTCCATTTTTTCAGAAAAGATGAGCTGGTCATTTCAGGGTAAGGGACTTCCTTACTCCTGAATGAATATTCTTACCTCCTTTATGCCGAAAACATTCTATGGTAATTACTGGAGAGGAAAAAAAGTAAAACTTTAAAAAACAAGTATTTGCCAACTTTTGTTCCTGCAGCTCTGATTAGCAAACTACCTAGATCCCCACTGAATAATTACTAATTAATCAGGAGGATTTTTTTTTAATTCTCAAAATTAGCATATTAGGTCCTATAGTCTAAAACAGAATTATTGCTTTATTTCTTTTTTCCAAAGAATGGAAAGCAAAACTTGAGGATCACAATTTTGTGATGCTGTAAGGCAGAGCCACAGCCTTTCCTGAACTGGAAATTGCATGCTGGTGCTCCTACTTGTACTGAGTAAGAGGGCTTTTTGAGCAAATTCAGCCCTGCATGCTAATAGCACTAACCCAGCTGCAGATCATTGAATCATTCGGGTACATCAATGGAAACACCGGACAGATTTCATGATCTAAAAAAACAAAAAGAAAACAACATACCATGGTATACATAAATTGCCTTCTTTAACTCCATTACTGACAATGGCTTTACTTGATTGCTTTTTGGCAGTAGTACTAGGGCAAGACCTACCATCACTCCAGATAGTATTTTTCAGACTATCAGGTTATGGTCATATTCTAAGAGTCATCTTCTGACTGATCAATTCCCCTGGGAGATAACAATAGCTAAATCTCCTGGACTGCCTAAACCATACAGCCTGTTCTGAACTAGGTAGTATATATTTTGGGAAAAAAGCTCTGCTCTGCACAGTTTTCTGTGTACATGTCTCTTTCCTTCTCTCCATATCCCAACCTCACTTGGAAGGAAATGATCAAGCTCCTATAAAGGTCATTGCATATATTATTTTATTTAATCTTCCTACGGTTCTGCAAGTTAATCATCATTTTGTCCATTTTTACAAACAAGCCATTGAGACTCACAGAAGTTAGTTGAGTGACCTGCCCAGGGCCCTCCACTAGTCAGTGGCAGAGTGTAAGGATGGATGCACCTTGTAGTGTGTCAAAGAGGGTGACCCCTGGTGATGGAGGAGACTCCTTTGAACCCAGTTCTTATGGCCTCAAAACACTGTCTTCTAAACCATGGTAAAAAAAAAAAAAAAGATTTGGTTAAATTAAAAAAAGAAATTGTTCACTTGGGAAGGCTGAGAGGAGAGGAGCAGAGAGAATATTCTTTATAGAAGAAAAAAAAACTTAAAGATACAAGGATTTGAAGTCAATAAGGGCTGGGTAATCCCAGCACTTTGGGAGGCCAAGGTGGGAGGATCGCTTGAGGCCAGGAGTTTGAGACCAGCCTAGGCAGCACAGTGAGAACCAGTCTCTACAAAAAAATAAAAAATTAGCCCGGGGTTGGGGGGTGGGTGGGTGGGATGACACGTGCCTGTGGTCTCAACTACTCAGGAGGCTGAGGTGGCAGGATTGCTTGAGCCTAGAAGTTTAAGGCTGCAGTGAGCTATGATGACGCTACTGCATTCCAGCCTGGGCAACAGAGTGAGACCCTGTCTCAAAATAATTAAAGCCCATAAGAAGGAAGTAAATGTGTCCAAAATGCCTCCTCTGTCGTTTCTTGATAGCTTAATTTGCTGTATAAACCCATCTTGAGACAATCCATGAAAAGTAATTCTTATATATTTTTCTTTTTCCTGGAGAACAGTGGAAAGCTGGCAAGAAGTAAAAATGTTCTCTGGAATAGGGAGGTGAACAAGTTGTAAATGATGTTAATATCTTCCAGATGGCACAGTTTTACTTGGGAATTTAATTTATTGTAATTAAAGGCATGTGAATTTTCTATAAATACTGAACTTTGCAAGTCTGACACTAGAAGACTCCATCACATCTCAGGCAGGGTTGTTTTAAGGGAGGCCATTCCCTCCCTTCCACTTAAAATGTATCTTTGGGTTTTGTCATCTGAGCCAAGTCAGAGAAATATTTTCTCATGTGAAGGGTTGTTTTTTAATTTTCCTTGCCAATAAATCTTAATTATGAAGTGAAATTCCTCAGAAACAAAAAATTTTGATTCCAAATATTTTCCATGAAAATTATATATATTGACCATTGTTTTTACCCCACACGTCTTGAATTCTTTTATATTTTTATTTCTGAATCAAGCTATGATCACTTTTCTGTCACTAGACGTGTATTGGACAATCTTGGAATTTCTGGTTTTGCTTCAATCGGGAGAGCCTGGCTCATTCCATAATCCTGTTTTCCTGCCCACCATGAGCAAAGCCTGTGGGCTCAGGGCTCCCAAACCCACAGCCAGTGAGGCGTGAGAGCACTGAAATGGCCTCTTGCATCGCGGGGTTCCTAATCCTGCGCGTGACCTGACCCTCGGCTCTGTCACAGTGTCCATGGGTGACGACCCTTCCTGCCTTCGGTTCCTACTGCAGCTTTCGATCACCACCTGCTCTGTGAGAGTGTGGTCTGTGTGATGAGCAGAATTCTAAGAGGGTCCCTAAGAGATCCTCAGCGCCTGGTGTGCACACACCTTCTCCCCGTTATTCAATCAAGCATTCATCTAGGTGCTCCTGCAAGGGGACTTTGCAGATTTAATGAAGGTGCCAGATCAGTGGACCTCAAGAAAGGGACATTATCCCGGGTGAGCATGACTTTATCAGATGAACCCTTAAAAGGCACTGAGCTTTTGCAGAAGCGTGATGAAGCCTGAGAAGAATTCCATGTGAGGGAGACTCTCTGAAGGTGGAGCTACCCAGCACAGAACGCAGGTGGCGCCCGGGGTCCGAGAGCGCCCCCAGCTGGCAGCCAGCCAGGAGACGGATCTGCAGCCCTACAGCCCAGAACCTGAATTCTGCCCCAGTGGTGTGAGCTTTCACAAGGATCCAGGCTCCGAGTGTGACACCTCAATTTCTGCCCTGCAATTGCTACCCTGAGCAGGGGATCCAGCCTGGCCGTGCTGCCCTTCTGATCTTTACAACTGTGTGTTGTTTTGAGGCACTAAGTTTCTGATAATTTGTTACTTTGCAATAGGAAACTAATAGTCTGTGATCTGCTAGACATTTATTGCCTAAATTTCTCTCCTTCCAAGTTGGTCTTGACCAGCCATGACCCATTCATTGCAGGTCATAGCCCAGCCTTTCTAGAAGTTTCTTGGAGAAAGGTCTAGGGATTCCCGGGGAGTGCCCTCAGGCTCAGGTAGGAACCTGCTCTGAATATGGGGCCTTGACACTCGGGTGGGCTACAGCAGTGGGGACAGTCACAGGGGCTTCCCTTTGCTCTTAGTCACCAGGGGAGCAGATGGTCCCACCTGGCCAGGCTCCGCCTTCACTGGGGCTACCTGTGTTCAGGCCCAGGGTGCTGGCACTAGGGAACAAACAGAATTACAGCTGCCATTTAGCACCCTCCAGAGGCAACCTTGGTTCACTTCTGTCACCCAGGCTGGGCTTGGGTTCTAGTCATGTGGTCCCTGAACATTCCCCCCACCCCCCGGCAGCACGACCAGGACAGCTCCAGCAGGAAGCCCATTCAGTGTGACTCACCTGGGACCAAGAGCTCTCTCTGTGTTGGTCTCTCTCTGTCACACACACATGCACACATGCCTTTGTCCACACCGAGGGGTCTGTTTATATAGCTCTGAGAACACAGTTAAGAAAAATCAATGAGGTATTAGTTAATGTGGCGATTTTCTGGCAACAATAACCAATTGAAAAAACTGAATCACCAGTTAATGACTAATACCCACTATCCCCACCCCCAAAATGTATGAAAGGGAGTAAGAAGAGCAGATACTGGTATCAAGTTTGTCCAAAAATCAGCAAGATTTAGAGGATACAAATTACTTCCCACATCTTTCGCACCATGCTTCTCCAGCACTGGGCTCCTTCTGGGACGATACCACCTGCCGACTGCCTCCCTGGGATCACTGTAACGACGACATCAGATGATACCCGTGAGAGCACTTTGTAGCATGGCAGTGACTGCACAATGTCGAGGACTATCGCCAGCCTTTCAGAAAGTAGGAGATCAAATCCGATTCATTTTAACTTTCTAGTAGTAAGAAAAAAAATCACACAGAGTCTTATTGATCCAATGGTTAAAAAAAAAAAAGGCAGTCTTTGATTTACTTCCAAGATAGTGTATTCTGACTAAGAAATATAAAATTGTTAATGAGCCAAACAGGTATTGATTTGCTACTTTGTATATAGGTAGTTAGTACTTTTCGAAGTAACTTTTATCTGATTATAAAGGAACCGTTGTCAGTTGTAAGAATTTTGAAAAGTACAGAAATGAATAAGAACCATAATCTCTCTACCCAGAGATAACCATTTAACAGCTTGACCTATTTCCTTCCAGTTTTTATTCTACATGTAAATAAGAATTGAGAATACAGGCTTTATATTCTGATTTTTCACTTATTAGATCATAAGCATTTTCCCTGTTATAAAAAAAAACCTTTTGTTGAACATGCTTTTTAAGGGCTGACTAATATTCCATGATATGCATATACATTAGTACTTGACATTATTCCAGATTATTTTGTTAGATTTCTAAAATATACTTTTACTAAATAAGAGGCTATGACCATTGTAAGACTTTTCATACATCTTGATTAGAACATTGCAAGCAAGCCTGAACCGTTAGGGTGGATCGCATGTAAAATCCCTCGGAAACACAGGTGCAGACTAATGCCAATACACAGATGCAGCAAACCTGTTCTCTTCCGAGGGATCCATAAGGGGATGCTTGGACGGCAGCGCGGCAGTCGTTTCCAGGTTGTTCGGTTGGGGTAGCTATGAATGCCTTGTGCAAAATAAACCAAAGAGCCACCGAAACACATTTTTGCAGGTGAAAATTACGTTAGCCAACATCATTTCTCACTCTGGTTTATGATGTCGGGTATCATATTTCTCCATTATTAATGTACATGTGCCTGTGAGGGTAGATCCTCTTGGAAGAAGATTAAAAAGACACCACCACCACCTAAACCGCCCCTTCCTAATAACGTGAGAATGTCCAGAAGCCTTAGGGGGCTGGTACAGTAGCTCAGCGTATCAGACAACACCCTGTAGAGGATTAGCTTTCTTTCCATTAACGGGCTCTACCACGGGGAGTCAGAGGTCATTTGTACTCGCAAGAGAAACCCTGACTTAAGGAAAGTGTGCTATTTGTCTATTCAGCACCACATACCTATAAAGCCCTGGAAACCGCTCTTTAGTGACTGAATACATTTCTCATTTTTTCCCATCACTTTTCCCCCTGCTTGGCCATTTTCCTAAAACCATAATTCAAACTTTCCCAAAGAAGAAAAAAAAATCTCTGGGTAATCCTTTCAAGGATTCTTAGAAGGAAATCTTTATTCTTTTATCACCCTTATGGGAAACCTAACTTGTGGTTATTATTAGGATTCAAAATGTTTTCACCACCCACATCTACCTGGGTAGGGTGAGCGCTGGGGAGTATAAAAGCAAAAAGGCTTTTAGCATGAGGAGCTTGGATTCTAAAGCCAGGACACCCGTGCAAAGAGCCACCTGGTGTATTACACCTCAAAATTGAAACTGGGGGAAAATACCTTTTAATTACAAAAGGGTTAGGTGGAGATCTGAGTGTTCATTTCCAGTAAATGTGCACGCTTTTGCCATTGTTAGAACAGGGTGGGAAAGAAGACTTAAGAAAAAAATGGGAAGATGCCTAAAGAAAGAAAAGTCGGTTGTTAAGTGGGGAGGGAACTTCTTAGCTGGGACCATGTCTGCACCGTGAGCAGAGAGGAAGAGGCCCAGCATCTAGACCTCTGCATAGAACGGTGGTGCCCTTTAGACCCAAACACAGCCTCCTTGTCACCCAGAACATTCTTTTACCAGAGCAGCAACCCAAACATGCGGAGTCTTCTACTTTTCCGCCCCTCCTCTAGCTTTTACAAATTAGATTCCTGGGATGCAACTCCCAGTTCTCATCCAGCAGCTGGAGCGTGGCAAATGAATGAATCAAACAGGTGCCTTCATTTTCACCTTTGCAGGGCTCTGCTGTCACGACCGGGGATCTTGACGTTCAAAGCAATGCCGTGTTTGCCACACGGGCAGCAGTAACAGAGCAATGTGCAGCCGGCTAGGGGATCGAAATTTGCAAACTCAGTATCCTGGGCCTGGGGCCAATGCAGGCTGGGTGCGTTGCAGTGGTGACACATTTAGACTCTAGGGAGCGACGCTGGCACACCAGCTGCATTCCTGGCACCACGCTTGCCAGTGCAAAACGTCTCGAGTGGAGCTGGTATCAACTCCAGAGGGAGAGGCAAGCTGCTTCCTTAACTTCTTTGGCAATCCCCCCCACTTTGCAACTTGTGCGCAATACACCCTCCTGAATATTTACAAGGACTTCTATTTGTGATACTCTTTGGGGCCCTGTTGGATGGTACTTTGAAGGGAAGTGCTAAAATGATAGCAGCATTCCAGTTTACAAATGTAACTACAGTATTCCTGAATAATTCACTTTCCTAAAATTGGCACTTAACTATGCAATGACTTATCTATTGCAGGGAAGGGATTCTAATCTCCCCTCCCCCCAACACACACACACACTTTTAAAAATAGCTTTTACTTTTGCCAAGAGAAGAGCCTGGTATTTACTGTCGGAGGATGTGTGAATTAAAATGCTAGCTGCTTTCCCTGCTGCAGTTCACCGGCATGCTATCAGCTGAGTTCTCCACCACGTGGGAGAAACAGGTCCTCGACAGAAATGCCCTTCATTCTTCCGAATGCCTCACCCACCTCTCTTATTTGTGCCTGGAAGGCAACATGCGCTAGAATTTGGCCGCTTAGTATTCAGATCATGTCAAGATTCAAGTAAAGAGCCTATATTGCAGAGCTGGGTACACAGTCGCCAGGCCAAACACAGTCCACGGTTCAAATCACAGTGAAATTACAAGAAAGCATGGGCAAAACAGGCAGACCGGCCCTGTCAGTGAAGCAGGGGAGATAAAAGGAATTACTCCATAAATGCCAACTTAGGAGGCTTTCATGAATACAGAGAGTAGCGTTCTTTCCAGCTGCCTCCAGTTGACTGTAAAAGCTAGTTAGGATTTTGAACATAATGCTTTCTTCCTCCTCATCCTCCTCCTCCCTCCTGTCTCTCGTCCTCCCTCCTCTCTCTTCTCCTCCTCCTCCTCCTCCTCCTTTGTCTTCTTTTAGCATGCAAAGCATCTCTCAAAGTATTGAGAAATGAACAATTCCTCTGTGTGTATTTCCATAATTTCGCAAAGGGACAGCGATGTTAGCAGGCCAAGTGATTACTACTGGAAGCATCAGACATGGCAGAGGAAATGCAGTTAATACAATAACTCACATATGTTAATGCTTAGTTCCATCAATGTCAGCTTTATTTTCTTCTTGATATACACAAAGCTGGCACACAATTTTAACTGATGAGGTAATGTCATTTTTAATTTAGAGAGCCTTAAGCTGTCCGCTTTAACTCGTGATATCATCTATGCAGTTGTCGCCTGAGACTTTCTGCAAACATAAGTCATGTGTCCTGGGCAGTGGGAGATGGGATTTTTAAAGATGACATTGGTCATTGGGAAGATTTCCTCCACTTTGATCTCTTTTAAATTGCCAGATACAGTTTATGTGACTGTCATATTTTAGCCATTCCTGAAATTAATATATCCCAGGACTTTTCAACCAAGTTAAATATAGGAATAAAATAAAGATTTGATATGAACAGATTGTAATGTTTTCATGTCATTTCTAGAAGAAAAATGGAAGGCAACTCAGATTCCCTGGCTCCTTGGTGACCCGGTAAATTAAAACAGAGCAAAGAGCAAGATACTAAAAAATACACAACACCAATGAAACAAAAACCTTCCTATTTTCCTGGAGGACACTAGTGTATTGGAGATGGTTTTCTACATTTTAAAGTAAATTTGTCCCAAGCATATCTGTCATCTCAGCGTAATCTTTTGAGTAATATTTTATTGTTGCCTCCTTTATGATTTGTCTCCCTAATGTGTCATTATTAGACCTGAAATGTTTTTTAATCCCATCGCTTTGGCAATTTCAAGTGTGTCATATTTCTTTTTCATACAGCAATATTCCTTTAAAGACTCAGGCTGGTAGATATAAACAAAGTTATACTTTCCATTTTTAAATAAACTCTTTTTCTTTGGAGAAGTTAATGCTCTATGATCTAAAGGTTGTTTTGGGGGAAGATAATCTGTGTTTTAACCATTGGATATGGATGCCGAGAGAGTTTTTTCTAAGAAGTCTGGAGTTTGGCAGAATTGAGTTCAATCGTAAAGAATCTGTTTATTATTCTGTGGCCATATGTTTAGAGGGTCGCTCATAGAAATCAAAGTATTGTTCATGGCGAGCTCCAGCCAAGGAGACATTTTGAATTCATAAAGGAACTTCACAGTTTGAAAAGAATGCATAGCATTATGTATTGACACCCCACTGCCATAGACAAAGGAACACAATTTAATAATAGAGGATTGTGCTCATGAGATTTTTCTTTTTCTTGTTAATTGGTTACTTTAACTGACATTGTCTGCAAGTATAATGGATACCATTATTCTTAATAGTTCTGTGTTGCCAGATGATGTATACAGACTTGATGTAGTCCATTTTAATTACTTCATTTTGCTAGATGCATTTTTCCTCCGTGTGATGCAGTGGTGAATGCAGATAGCACTTTTTTTTTCCTGACAGGCTACACTGGATAGTGCTGGATTCTAAATTATGGAAATGAAAAGGACATTTTTCGCTAATGTTTTCTTCCACGTGTCTGTGCTAGGTATGACTACGTGGAGGTCATTGATGGAAGAAATGAAAATGGACGTTTATGGGGAAAGTTCTGTGGCAAGATCGCGCCTTCTCCTGTGGTGTCTTCAGGGCCATTTCTTTTTATCAGATTTGTCTCTGACTACGAAACGCATGGTGCGGGATTTTCCATACGTTATGAAATTTTCAAGAGAGGTAAGTAACTAAATGTTCAGTGAACATTTAGCCAATGTTCAGTGAACATTGTTTGACTTCCTGAAAGACAAAGTGAAAAGAAAGACCAGGGTAATGCTTTTATCCATTCCTTAAAAAATCATATATTTGCATTACAAAAATGTTGGAAAATACTTTAAATAAAGGAAAATTATCCCTTGTATGGAAGACGTATGTTTAAAATTGAAAAAAAAAGCATTTCAGGAGTCACAATTGCATCATTCCCATCTGTTGGCTAGTGTTTAGAAGGAATATACTCTACAAAACCCTTTTAAAGGCATTTATTCTTATTTTTCTTCTTTAAAAATAAGTTTGATCTACTCTTGAGGTTTGATTTCTTTTGTCATGAATGCATTTGTCCCTCTTACCTTAAAGCCATGGATGTCACCTTTATTTTACTGTAAAATTCAAAGCTGGTGGTTCCCAGGAAAAACAAAGTGGTCCACTAGCCTGGTGGTTTCTGTTGCTATTGGGGGAAGAAGAGGTTTTCTATTAAGAGGAGAATGAGTGGGTAGAGAACATCTTAGAAGAAATGAAAAAGTAATGCTTTCAATGGCATTCTCCTTAGGAATAAAATATCAGTTACTCCCTCTAATATAAGCACTTACTAATCTTGTGTCATAGGGGTACAAGTGGGATGTGATAGACCCTAACAATTTATAGGTTCAGGAGGGATTAAACACACGCATCAGTCAATAAATAAACACTGTGACTTTATCTGGATGTCACAGTTTTTAGCAACAGCCTGTAGATTTCCTTTTTATGTGTAAAATCCAACCTTCCTGTTGTTTACATTTTTTAGTTGGTTTTAATGTGTGGGAGATCAATCCGGGAACACAGGCTCAAGAGAAAACTTGTTTTAATAGGAAAAAAATCTAGCCACAACCAATTTCAGAAGCCTAAGGTCTTCTGGGTCAAGGACAACTGAGGATAATGAAAAAGACAGTCATCAGGAGATTCTGGAAACATTGGCACAACTTCTTTAAATTTTAAGCTATCTGGCTCTGTCCCCAGATAAATAGGGATAGATGGAGAGAACTTTCTTTGGAAGTTTAAGCAAATACATATGTAGAACACCTTTAGTATAAATAATAATGTACACATGGCGTCAGTATAAGCAGATGATATATATACACATATTTTGTTGTGTTGAAAGCTGTTTGACTTGTGTAAGTCATATTCTACATGTACATATATGTACACACACAAATACACACACATGCACACCTACCTGTGTTTGCTTACTGGCATGTGGCACTATCAAAGACAAAAGGTATCAGAAAGGGGCCAAAGAATAGCCTTTGGTTTTCAGTGTTTCTCAAAGATCTGAAGATGGTTGAAAGAGAAAAGAGAGAGATCTGTCACTAAGTGTCATCAGGGATCCTCAATCTTTCTTCCAAACAAACTCAGCTCCCTACGTTCCTGTTGGCCTCAGACGTGCCTCAGCTTCCCCATCCTGTTCTGCTGGTCCTTGAGACTTGAAGCCGTCTTTTGTTCTTTCCCTTCTTGACCCCGTACACCCAATATGGCGTCTAGTCTGGTGCTATTGAATTTTCATCCAAAGGTCTCAAAGAGTCTCAGCTGCCTTTCCACGCCCACTGCCATTAGCCAAAGAGGCCCAAGTTGTGGTCCTCCCTGTGTGACTTTAACCTACCTGACGCAGCTTCCCAGACAGGCATGAAGCTGTGTCCTCAAAGCACTCACAGTGGGTCTCCATCCCTGCCCTGGGCAAGACCCAAGGTCCCGCTCCAGGCTGGGCATCCACTGCCCCTGTGCCTGCCCTGCTTCAGCGCTCATGGACCCACAGCCCGGCTCCTGCTTTGGGATAGGGGACTGGGAAAGCCCAGGGGACCTGACCATGAATTTTAATTCTGCCACTGCCTGTCTGTGTCAGTGCTCACAGCCTCAGTTTCTGCACCTGAAAACATGGAAGAGTGGACCTATCACAGGCTTGTTGTGAAAATCAGTTGTAAAATGAAAGTATGGAAAAAATACAGCCAGTGCCTGCCACTGAAGATGTGTTCCGTAAACAATAGCTGTTACAGTGATCATGGGTAGAGCTGGTGACTTCAAAATTCACAGCCTCTGATCTCCTCCGGTATATTCCTCACACCCTCACACCCTAATTAATCTGCTTTCCCCCCCATACACATATCTAAGTTGTCGTGTCTGTGTGTGTGTATGCGCATGCACATGCTATATACAGTGTGTGGAATATGTTTGTATGTGTGTATAAACATCCCGTGTACACACACACATATCCCACTTACCAATATGTTTCTCCTTAATATTTTCAAATGTCTTCAAATGTGGAGTTTCATTTTCCCACCAGATTGGTACCACCTGAAAAATGCAAAGAATGTATCTTTTCCCCCCTGACTACATACTACACTCCATATATATATACATGTATGTCATGAATATTTTTTCCTCCAACACCATTTAATATAGAGTTCATGAACCTCTGTTCATTTGGAAATATAGCAAGTCTTTCAGGGTGCAGCAATTTCAAGTTTCCTCAAAACGCATGAATTATACTAATCACAGTTTAATGCAACCAGGAAATTAATCTTTCACCTGTTGACCATGAGGTTTTCGGGCATTAGATTACAGCCTTAGGAGAGATTTAGGCTGTTTCTGAGTCCCTGGGGCTGCGTTGCTGCCGGGCCATCTCTGCCTGGGAGTCAGCAAGGCCAGGCCCCACCTCTTCCCGTTCTTCCAGGAGCCATCCTGGACCACCCTCACTGTCTCCCCAGGAACCCCCATTTCCCTTATACGTGACTCTTCCCAGATGCTGAAATCTTGGGCCACCAGCCCTATAATTATTCCTGCAGTTTTCTGTGGGTCTTGGTGCAGGGGGAGGGGTGTCATTTATTTCGAGTAGGACTGGTCACTTGATATCTTAAGAGTGATTAAGAGTCTGTGTAGTTAATAATAATTCCAAAGAGAGTATCTTGACTATTATTATCCATTCTTATTGTCATTAGCAACTACATGTGACATTCTTACAGCTACAAAAGTTACCCCTGATCTTACTATTAATAATAATGTGCAAAGCGTGGGGTTCATGTGCTCCCAAGGCTGTGTGAGCATCACTCACGCCTAGGTGCCCAGGGCTGCCGATCCTCACTCCTGGTCATTGTTGTCATTATTTGTACACAGCATGGAATTCCTTAACCCATTCCTGCCATTGTCCTTTTCAGAGGACGTGCTTTTCAACTGTGGCAAACTTAAGCAACAGCGAATAAGGAAAATATTAAAACAAAATTTGATGCATGATGGAGAAAATACAAAATGACAGAATCTTTAAGTTAGAAGGGATTTGATTTTCCCAATCCTAAAGCCCAACTCCCGTTAGTTAGTTCTGCACAGAATTTGAAAACCAGAAGCGTTGAGAGGCCACCAGAGGCTACCAGATGTCCTGATGCTCAACCCAGTTCTCTTCCATGACCCCGTGGAATTTCCCATGTTTTGTCAAAATACATTAGAAAGCCCAGGGTGGCTTCACGACATGGCAAGGGCACAGTGAAAGCACAGAAATTCATTCGGTTTTGAAAGTATGCCCTTAATACCTGTCGTTTTTTTCCTCCCCTTAAATCTTAATCTCACCTGGACAATTTTCCCTTTTATTATTAGTATCTGCATTAAAGTTTGATGTTTGCTTTGCGTTACGAGGACCTAGTCAAAGGATGTCTTTCCCTAGGGAGGAGTTTGGAGGTATCTAGGATCACTGTCTCTACATCTTGGAAATAAAATTCTAAAATTCTTGGAAATAAAATTTTACATACATACACACACACACACACTCTCTTGCAAATTAATGACTCAAATCAGCATAGCCATTGTCATCTCAGAAGCCAAAAGAGTAATTTAGAAACAAATTATAAACTATATAGCACATGTCATAATCTTTTTACCTGGAATTAACCTGGCAAAATGCCACACGTTCATAACTCTAAACCAGAATCGAGTAGATAAGCATCTGAGGCCCTCATAGGGAAGGGTGCGAGCCACATTCAGGAAGGTCTGGGAGGTATTTTAAACAACCTGCAGACCAGGTTTATTGTGCCCATCTGACAAGTATTCTTCTGCATCTGCAATGCCATGGATATCTGATGTGTGCACAGGGAGAAAACGATTGATTTGTTTTCTCGATGGGCTGCCAGATATACTGAGCTGGAGATGCAGCTTACTGACCCGAGTAGCTAAAAATAGAGACCTGCTAGTTAAATTTAATCTGTATTGATGGCTAATCAGTTGCCTTTAGTTCCTTGGCACTTTGGGAGAATATTTAGTTACGAACAATCTCAACAAACCACCTATTCAGAGTTGAGTCACTGCATGCCATTACAGGGGGCCTGTTCCTTCTGCCTGCACATCACCATGAGAAAATGGTGCAGGAAAAGAATTGCTGAATTGAACATGCCCTGAAATTCAAAAGGGTCAAGTCTTCTCTAATTCACAGGGAGCCTTACAGGTAGCTATTTGAAAATCATGGCCGCAGCGGTACTAAGTGCAGAGTTGATATGCTCATGTCAGTGTAGACAGGCAGTTCTTCAGTTTTGTAGTGAATACCACTCTATTCTGTGCTGGATAAAGTGGATTGAAACTGTGTTCATTCCAACAGGCATAAAGTCAACCTGCACTACACGCATGGATGCTCTTACCCAATTTAAATGACAAATCGCCATAATCTGTAAAGTCTTGATCACACTGAACAGTGATTAAAGTTACACATTATAAATATATACATCACACGCACACATCTATTAACGAGCAATTGTAGAGTGGCATACTTACTGCATCCGATACTTTGGGGAAGGTTAAGGTGTCAGCATTGATATCGGGTGACTTTGGCATCATGGCCTGTAATCCCATTTTATCGTGCCCTCACTAACAGCCACACTTTAGCGGCACACCTGTGTCAACACCACTCAGAATGAGTCACTCACCCTGGGTACATGTACGAATTACCTTTCACATTTAGTTTGTCAAAGAGGCAGAGGTCACATCTGGCAGAGTTACTGAGTCACTGATGTAGGAATCTGAAACCCAAACTCCCTCCACTGAATTCTCTCCCTCACCTTTGTAAATGTTCTATTTCACCAATAAAGGGCTGTCAGCCTCAAGATTTAAAGATTTAAGCTTGAAGGGGCTATAATTATTTCTCTAGGGCTCTGTCGAGATTTCTGCAGCTTACTCATTCACTGTTCCCACATGATTTTATATTTGTCATTTTTTTCCCCCTGCAACAGCAGAAGTCTTTAAATTGCTCCACACAAATGGAAAACTAAGGTGAATAAAATAAATCTGAACCTGACTTTCCATACCTATTTCACTAATATGAAAAGGCTGACTAATGCATGATTAGGACAGTGATTTTAATGGTGGGCTTTTATTAGAAAGATATTCTGTCTTGGCCCAGGTTATTTTTTGGTGAAGTTGTTTAAGTGGGATTTTCACGTTGCTCCTTTTTCTCTTTTGCTCGTAGGTCCTGAATGTTCCCAGAACTATACATCACCTAGTGGAATGATAAAGTCCCCTGGGTTCCCTGAGAAATATCCCAACAGCCTTGAATGCACTTATATTATCTTTGCGCCAAAGATGTCGGAGATTATCCTGGAATTTGAAAGCTTTGACCTGGAGCCCGACTCAAATCCTCCGGGAGGCATATCCTGTCGCTATGACCGGCTAGAAATCTGGGATGGATTCCCCGATGGTAAGAATGACAGGAAGCACCCCAAAAACGGAAGGACCTGGGGAAGGGTGCCAGGATCCTTTTACAAGTGTCATGACACATGCATCGTTTTTTTTAAATAGTAGCTCAAAAGGATAAGGGAAAACAAAGCAAAATGGCAGCTCTCTTTATGTAGAGCAATGATGAAATACGTGAGCTCAAAAGGACCTCAGTAATTATCTCATCCAATTCCTTCATTTTATATATAAAGAAGCTGAGACTATGAAAGATTATGCAAGGCCTCGTAGCTATTTTTGTGATACAATTGGGACCAACACATAGTTTTCTTCACTGAAGTATTTTGTTCATTTTACAGACCTGCCTACTGGTCATTAAATCATAGGCTGTTAGAGGATAGGATCTTAAGAAATCAATTAAATCAAACCACTCGCTCTGCACAAATGCAGAGACTAAGGACCAGAGAGGTTAAGTACTTGGTAACATTTTAAGAATAAACCATGCATCCTTTACATTACCTAAAAATTTGGAAAAGGAATGATAATGTTTGGGCATTCCTAACATAGATTCCTGGTATGTGCTCTACAGCATTTTCATCTTTGGCAATTTGAATCACCTCAATACATCATTTATATTTATCATTTCAATCATCTAAATTAATTCGTACATCTAAAAACTATTTCTTGAGCACCTGCCATATACTAGGCACTGTCATAGACACTAGTTAAGCAAATAATCAAAGATGCTGCCCTTGTAGAGTTTATATTCTGCCAGAGGGAATCAGAAAATAAACAATGCACATTACAAATAAATGAAATACGTGCATGAAATTTTAGAAGGTGAAAAGTACTACCAAAAAAAAATGAAGGAAAGAAAAAGTAAAGCTAGGGTCAAGGAATGAGAAATTAGAGGAGGGAAGGTGTGGGTTGAAATTTTAAACAGGGTGGTCAGGTTCATGACATTTGAGCCAAGATTTGGAGGCGGTGGGGGAAGTAGCCGTAGCTGTGCAGACATCTAAATGAAAGTTTTCCATTCAGTCCTTCTGAATTAGAAGATGAATGGCAAAAATACACACCCAAATTCTAAACAGAGGGAGATAATAACAAATAATTTGTCACAGCTGCATTGCTTGTCTTGTGTTTAGTATGGTTTAATATTAAGATTTCTCTAGAAAGCATATGCTACACAGATCAGAAAAGGTGGCTTGGAAGTTCTTAGTGGCCATGCACTTAGAGATGTATAACTATCTGTAAAATGGAGTCAGCTATTCTCAAATTGGAGCAAAGAATATTTAAATACATTGTAAACAAAGAAAAAGCATAATATGAAAGAGATTGCCTTAGTCATTGAAATGACATTAAAATTATCAGAATAATTCAATTTAGCTATGTTCCTCAATAGTAAACAGCATTAGAGAAAAACCTGGTTTAGAGAAACTTTGTCTTGTCATTGGAGTAAATGGGTGAGTTAACATTAGTTTGATATCTTCTTTGCTCTTTTACCATATAAATAAGATTATGATGATCTTCTCAAAACTCCTTCATTAAATAATGAGATTTACCCAAACAGAATGCTAATGGATTTCCAAGTGTTCAATCCAATAATTAGGAAAACAATATTATAATAATGTTGTAACAATAGCTGGAACATTTAATAATGGGTTTATTTGTTCACAACCCAAATTTGTAGCCTTCCTTTCTAGAACTTTCATTTAAATTGATATCTGAAGAGGAGGTCCAATCAACCAACTTATTTAGAATACTTTCAGAAAGAGGCACATTGTTATTAGTGTCAAGGGTTTTTCAACACAGTAATTTTCTGGCTCTAGAAAATCATTGAGTTGAAGCGAGGAACAGTTAACAGTAGGAGTTACAGCCTTGCAATTCGCCCATGTTTTCCACTATGGTGTATCTGACTGAGTTGCAGAGAAAACTGGCTTTGGAATATGAAGAATGCATTTGTATATCTGTTAATGTTTACCTGGCCTCGTCCAGCCTATGCCAACATAACAGCTCCCTTTTTTCGGCAAAATGAGAGACTGCATCCTCCTGGGTGTTTTGTCAATGGCACTAGAAACATTTTTGTCATAGTAGTTCAACACATACAGTGCCTCTGCCAACAAAATTGCTTTTAGTCTTTGATATCTTTTCCAGAAACAACAACCAGAAGGCGCTGAAGGCTTTTAACCATCAAGCGATTTTATGTTGCATTTTATCATAAACATTGAATTAAATGACTAAGTAATTGAAAGCTACCCATTGATTCAAATCGACTTTGAAGCAAAGCAGTTTACTCCAAAACTCAGAATTCAAAGCACGTGTATTGTGAAGACATATCTCCATCTATCACTCTTTTTGAAGCTCTTAGGGATTCACAAGCAGCAGCTCTGAAGGAAGTGGGGGAGAGTTACATACACTTTAAGACCAAGAGCCAAGGAGAGCTTCCCTGGTTGGTGTCACAGCACCTGTGCTGAACGGTGGCTCTGGTGCAGATGAAGTCAGTGCTGTGCCCCAGCCAGCAGAAGGGGCTGAAACCGCAGCTGTTACCTACCCTCCAAAAAGGATCAACCATTTCAGCAATAAGTTTCCTAATAGCTAGATTAAGTTCTATTTGTTTTTTGTTTACTTTTACATTTAAATTAACCTCCTAAAACCACAGGGAAAGGTAAAAATAGGCCAATTTTTTTCCCCTGAGGACAAGTTGTAAAGTTTATTTTTGGTACTCCAGATATTTCTGCACCAAAAAGTTTTTTTAATTTAATAAAAGTATAATGTCCTAGTTTTTAACCTTTGAAATGAGTCCCTTTTTTGTTTATTATTCAAAATACCTCATTTAAACAGTATCTCTGTATAGTAGATCATTGATTTTATTTTTTCACATAAAAAGGTGGCAGAAAGCCAAATCCTGTGATTCTGAGATAGGACTTTAATTATTGGAGAGGTTAATGGGAAAATACAAAGAATATGGTATTACCATTCCCTGTTGCAGGTGTATCTTTTAAACAACACAAATACTCTATCACTGCCACAGCTGATCAGACATGATCATGAGAGTTCTGTTCTTCCCCAAGTGATAGCTTGGCACATGTCGCTTGCTTAAATTCCTCAATAGTTCAACTTTTGATTCATACTTCTGTTTTGGTGAAATTTCCACTTATCTCCTTGGCCTTTGGGTCCACAATCACAAGAAATAGGAAATCTAATAGCTGTGTTCATATAAATACACAAATGAGCACACACACGAGACGGGGTAAGAGCACTTCATCCACTCTCTCCCAGATCAATATTGCATTAGCTTGCTAGGCTGAGGACTCACTGTTGTTCAGGAAAATTCAATACTTCTTTGTATTATAGTCGAAAAAGCCTTTCACTCTCCTATCTTGAGGGCTCCTAAAGAGAGTTGCATGCTGCTGTCCGGGGGCAATGTTCTAAAGGACAGAAGGCAGATTTACCCAGCATGTCTTAAACATTATAAACCAGTGAGTCATGGAGACTCTCTAAATTATGAGTCTACATTAGACAAGTTCTCTTCTGTTTGCTCTTTGAAAGCATCTCCCCTTCCACTCTCCCCAAAGGAATTGCACGATGGTGGAGGGGCGAGCGATGCCGCCAGAGCTTCCACGGGGTGATCACAGATTTCCTTGTGAGCTTATATTCTTGGGAAGGTCAGTGGCTGCGGTGATCAGAGAGCGACCCCAAGGGTGAGGGATGTAAAAGTTTGCCTACAAACTAAAGAAAAAGATTATGAAGCCACACTAATGGAATTCAAATGACAGGGGGGGGGAAGTGAGGCAGTATGAATGGACTCTAAGCCTCCTATTTAAAATTGCAGACCAGAAAGGAGATTATTTTTGAGAAAAGGAAAGACCTAAATGCATGGCCCTTGCAAGATATTTTCATGCATATGTTATGGGCGACTTTGAGCTCCACAGAGAAGAAGAAAATTGCTGGGAAGACCACATCCAGCACTTGTAGGAGACTCTGAGCCCAGAATTAAAGCTGAAGAGAAAACCAAAAACAGCAAGAGTTTCATCTTCTCACGTGCTTTCTTCTGCCAACTGGGAAGCCCAATGTAACAACATTTGCTTCCCATACTGCAAAGCTATTGTCCATGACAGTGCGTAGTAATCTGCATCGGTCACTCTCACGGGGCCACCTCCTGGTGTTCTTCTTGATAAAACAGCCTATGCACACAGAATGTTTGGGGTTGTGGTAGAGAGAAAACTCTTTGAATTCAGTCAAATCAGTTACTTCGAACACATTGAAAAGTTATCAAGTATTCAAAGTAACCCATTTTGCATACTGTTCAAACAGGTGAACCACTTGGGTTTGGTTTAGTTTAGTTTGTTTTGTTTTGGTCTGAGTTTGTTTGGTTTTTTTTGTTGTTGTTGGGGGGGAGTTGTTTGGGTCTAGGATTTTTTGTTTGTTCATTTGCTTGTTTATTTATTTTTTGGAGGATTGGCCAAGAGCTGAAAACCTGTTAGCCAAGGATCTGCACACTAAGAAGCAGGGTGCTCAGATTTGCTGCCTACTAGGGACTGGGCTGGTCCTTTGGGGCTCCAGGGAGATCAGTTCTTGTGTGGCTCACTTTTGCAGTCACACGTGGAGGTTCTCCTAGCTCTCATCAGCGGCATTCTGCATCCCATTGCACACACAGGCCGTGAAACACCACATCCCTATTGAAGGCCCCGCCCTCCAGGGAAAGGTCCACCTACTGTGCTTCCTTAAACAAAGCAATAACTCTTAGTTGAAATGCACAGAACCATGGATTTCTTGGAGGGGAAAACAGTCCATACCAGATTGTCCTTCTAAGCCCAAACCATCTGGTACATTTTTACCATATGTGCAATGGAAAAAAAAAAAAACCTAGAGAAAAGGGGAATTTTTTTGTTTTTTTGTTTTTGGCTTGCTGCTGATCTGGACAGGGAAATGGAAAGATTCTCCAAGTCCAGAGGGCTTCTGCACTGTTCACAAGGCAACTTACAATTGCTTATTGCCAAGGTTTGTCTAGAGTGCTTCAACAAAGGTGTGGACAGTTTAGCCAAATAGCAGTTTGACTTTAACCTACATCAGTCAGTATTCCCAATCATGTATTGCCGCGGGTACACTGCGTGTCCTCGTGTGCATAGTCACGTGGCTGCTTTGAGTCATCTCTTAGCCACTGGGCACGAGTGCAGTGCACTCACCTCTCAGGTTTGGGAGAGAAAAAAACTGGACCGGAAGTCAGAAAGATGTATTTCTGTTTCATTTAGATTATAACTTGTTATTCTGTATCAATGATTGGCTTTGGCAGTCTCTCACTTTTAAAATTGTTGCAATTATTAATTAGTCTTCAGATAAAGCCTTGAGTAGGACATGATCCATTGTCCTTTGTTCAAGTCTGTGATGTTTATCATAACAAGAAAGCAGGGCTAAAAGACGGAATGGGAAAGGAAATAGAGATTACCCAGACTTGGATCAGACCCGAGGTATTGCTCTGGTTCCAGGACATCAACCACTCCCAGCATCTCCCCCTAGGGCAGGAGAAGTTAAGACAGGTAACTCGAAGAGAGCTCAGTGACCACAGCCTAGCTGGAGTCTTTCTGTGCTGTGTTGTCTATGCCGTTCAGCCCCGGAGATGAATGCCAACGTGCCACTTAGCCAGCCCAAATCTCATTCTTTGCAATTGAAGCAAACATTTTGATTCTGTTCCTGAAAACAATTCTGCTCGCTGGGGAATGTGGTTATGCCTGTAACTGCCCTTCTGAGCCCACTTTGAAATCTTCTCCGCAAACCCAATCCAATATGTTCACGGCAAACCAATTAACCAGGGAAGACTTGCTTTGGGTTAGAAAGCACTTCTGGGTTCTGCTGGGACTCATCTTTGTAAATGGTAATTCTTGCCTCTGCTGTAGAAGAAAAGACATTTTGACATTTCTCTTTCTCCCTTTCCAGTTGGCCCTCACATCGGGCGCTACTGTGGACAGAAAACACCAGGTCGCATCCGTTCCTCATCAGGCATCCTATCCATGGTTTTTTATACTGACAGTGCAATAGCAAAAGAAGGTTTCTCAGCAAACTACAGTGTCTTGCAGAGCAGTGTCTCTGAAGGTCAGTATTTATTCATCTTGCAAAGCCCTGCGGTAAACACTCCCCCATTCTGCTTCTCACACACCTGCGGCCACATGAAACACGGAAGAAATGTTTTGTGAACTGGGGTGCCAAGTGTTTGTTTTTCTCTTTGAAATGTTTTTTATGAATATCAATAGAAAGAACTATTTGGTGTGCTCGCTTCATAAAATTGTAGATGAGAAGCCTGCCTGTGAACCTCTGAAATTATGGAAGAAAGGCAAACTGGCAAAACAGTGACTTGAAACAAAGAAATCTGACCAGACCACTCACCTGGCACCCTCTAATTTGTCATAGGCTGAGAATCATGAAAGGACAGGCTGCAGATGACAAGAAAAAGTCGGCAATAGTTCACCGACAGAGCAGTCACTCAGAATGCACGGTGCTTTGGTCGTGGGAGACTCTGAGGGGAGCCATTATGTTCCTTGTGTCCTATTAAAATACCCAGCTTAACTAACTCAACCCTTGCTCAAAGTTTATGTGGTCTCTAGCTCTTTTAAAAGCTGGAGGAAAAAAACTGAAAGAACATAGAATAAGTTGTCTGTGGGCTTCATCAGTTCTAGATACCCGGCTGTAAAGTAACACAGGGAAAGGACAAGGGGTGTTTGGAGGTGTGTCCTACAGATGTGCCAGTATCTTCTTATGGATGTGCTAGTGTCGCCTCTTCCAGATCTCACGAAAATAAAGAGGCCAATGAAATTTCAAAAATCTTATTTGTGCTTCATTTGTTTGACTAACTAATTTGTGTATTTGGGAGGGCCTGAAAATAATTTTTTATATTACAGATAACAAACCTAGGTTTAAAAGTATGAAACCAGTGGAAGAAAACTTTTTAGGCCTTAAAACCTCATCTGTTTTGATAGTAAATTTAGAAAATGTGAAATTCTGGTTAGTTAAGATGTTCTGGATGGGTGAGAATCTTCCATTTAATCTCGAAAGCTGTTTCTCGCTTCTGTGCTTTAGGTTAACAGTGTCCTGACATTAATTCCTTGTTTTCCCGATGTCATCAAACCGAGCCTGCCAGGCCTAATGGGATGCGGATTTCGATGACTCATGGCTATTGCTGTGATCATTATTATTTTATGCTGTAAAACTGTGGCGCTCTTTGGGGCCATAAGATACTTCAGCTTACCCCTGATGGATGCTTTTGTGTTTTAATAAAATAAACTAATTATGTTAATAATCATGACCAGGCCAAGGGCAGGGAGCATGAGAACAAAGGACTCAGGAGGAGATGGTCTAGGGACCAATGCCAAGGAATTTCAAAGAGAGCTAAGATCTACTGTCTATTGAGTATGAACTGTAAATAGACATAGAGTCTTTTTCTGATTTATTAGATGTTGGAGGAAATAATTAAAAACTAAAATTTTATTTAAATATAAATTTTGGTATATCTACCTATATATGTATGCACACATACACTCCACTTTGAAAATAAATTAGAATTTCCATCATTTTCTCATAAATTTCAAATAGTAACTTTGTCAACCTAAGTCTACTTGAGAACATTATTAATCACTGTTATCATCTTCATAGCCTTATTTTTAAACATTCCGGTGAAAATGCAAGTATCTAAGTATCTGTGCTACGTTCCAGTAAGTCCCTTGCTGCCACCTTTCCAAAGACATTCAGTGAATGAATGCTTTAGTTCCCCAGACTAAAGAGGAAAATGCATCATAGCTCTACTATGTTTTGATGACTTTGGGCTCTATTTTTCTCTTCAGATTTCAAATGCATGGAAGCTCTGGGCATGGAATCCGGAGAGATTCATTCTGACCAAATCACGGCTTCTTCCCAGTATAGCACCAACTGGTCTGCAGAGCGCTCCCGCCTCAACTACCCTGAGAATGGGTGGACCCCTGGCGAGGACTCCTACAGGGAGTGGATCCAGGTATGCAGCCTCTGACCTGGTGTACCTAGGGTTGGGGAAGGTTTGGGTCATCCAAAAAGGTGGGTGAAAAAAAACAAATCAGTACCGTTCCAACTGCACTCCAATGAGAAGAGAGGATAGTGGGCATCAGATGTGATCACTGCTGAATGATCAATCACAACACAGTCGGAGAAAAGCAGGCCCAGGGGACCTCCCTGAAAAACCATTCATCTTCTCAGATACTTACAAAATTTGGGTTTAGATGCCTCAACTTTAATAATAACTAAAAGATCTGATGTTTCCCAACTACTACAAATTTTCTTTTGATAGGCTTCCTACTTTGACATTTTTTGATGTCCTTGATGTTAATCCTGTTTATAGATGTGCATGAAGTAATTGTTCCCAAGGTGTATAGGGTTCTCTGTTTGTTCAGAGAAGCGAAGGGAAGGCTGGGCTATATTTTTCCATATACAACACACACTCAAGATGGGGTTGCGTTGCAGGCACTGGTCTCTATTGACAATGCATTCCTGTATGGAATGTGCCTACTTGCGTCCCCATTAATGACGTTGCTTCTGCTGTCGTCACTTTGCTCTGACATTCCCTTTCCTGCCATAACGTACATACCCCGACAGGTCCCGCCTTGACTGCTCCCAACCCTCACACTGTCCCCAAGTTCCAGCAACCTGATCTGCCCCTATCTTGTCCCAGCACCACTCCCAGTGCCCAGCCTTGACCTCTGGATGTCCCCACACAAGTCCTGATGCTCATGTTCATGAGCATTTGACCCATTGTTAAATGAAACATCCATATCTGGATCTGTGGGCTAAACTGTGAGCAAATTATACAAAAGGTTATTTGCTAAAAGATCCAGGCTTCCTTTTCAGGAGAATAGGCAGAGCCTATCTTACATTCATTGCTAGATATATAAAAATGACTAATTCCCAGAGAGAGTTTCCAAACAAGAGAAAAGAAAAAAAGAAAAAAACCCACCAAGATGATTAATCCTCTACTTTCCACATCTATTGCTGTTTCAGTCTTTTGAGCACAAATACCAGATTTTGTTTTACTTTGGAAAGGTCAATATTAGTTTAACATACACTTAAAGTAAAATAGCCTATTACTGGAGACTGAACTCATGCTAACCTCTAAAAGGATAACACAGACAAATGTGTAGAGAGGGTGAGAAAAGATGAGACTTTTACCTTGGGATTGCTGAATCCAGCTCTAGATTAAGTCAGAAATGAAATGAATTTGCTTGTGTCAAAATAGCTCTTGGTAACTTGTTTTTCCACATCCTCCAACCAACAAACAGTTCAGTGTGATTGACAGCCGTGCCTCTAGAGGAAAGCTGACATTTTGCAGGGCTAAGCGTGTTTGCATAGCAATGTGGTCCTAAATGGGGAGAGAGCTCAGTAACGTAGGGACTGTGGTCTTGCAGGGGTTCTGAAATTGCAACTGTAGCACTTCTTCTGTGCAAGGCAATCCTCTGTCAGTAGAAACATGGAGACAGAAAAGCATTTGTCAACAGGACAGGGTTTACATCATTCTTCGGAATTAGGCACAATCTGAGATTGTCCACAGAAGGAAAAAAAAAAAACTCAAGTCATCCAACTCTTTCTGTCAGTGAGAAAGTGTGATCAGGAGAAGCGAGGTAACCCAAACCCCTCAAACAAGAAGGTTTACTTATAGCTTGTGCCACAGCCTCCATGGCTGCGCCAGCTGGGGTCTACTCCACACCTCCTCACACCAGGACCCAGATAGTGGAGGCCACTGTCCTTTGAAATGTTGCCTGTCCCCAAGGCAGGGGGAGAAAGAGTGTGGCGAATCATGCTGGCTGTCCTGGCAGAGCACTTCCACCCACATCTCATTGCCAAAGCACGTCGCACAGCCACACTGAACTTGCAAGGGGCACCACACTTCTGCCGGAGAAAGGAGACCTAGAAATATTTGATGAACAGTAAGAATGACCACTGTGCCATTCATAGAATACTCACCATTTATGGCGTGCTCATTATGTGGTCCAGCCTGTGCTAAATTCTTGACTTACTTGTTATTTAATCCTCACTGCAGTCCTGGGAAGGAAATATAATTATCTGCATTTTTAAAATGATGACACTGGTGAGTACAGTGGCTCATACCTGTAATCCTAGGGCTCTCAGAGGCCGAGGCGGGAAGATCGCTGGAGGCCAGGAGTTCAAGACCAGCCTGAGCAAGAGTGAGACCGCATCTGTACAAAAAAAAAAAAAAAATAGAAAAATTAGCCCAGGGTGGTGGCACATGCCAGCTACTCAGGAGGCTGAGGCAGGAGGATTGCTTGAGCCCAGGAAGTTGAGGCTGCAGTGAGCTGTGATGATGCTGCAGTACTCTAGCCCAGGCAACAGAGCAAGACCCTGTCTCAAAAAAAAAAAAGAAAGAAAGAAAAGAAAAGAAAAAGAAAAAATTGGTGACACTGAAGTTCAGAGAAATTTGTAAATGCTCAAGGCCACTTGGTGATCGAGCTCGAAAACAAAGTCTGCCCAACTCCATCACTGCTGCTTTATGCCACTGTATACGGGATCTTTATCGTTCATGACCATTCATATACTTCCAAGTATTATTTTAGGAAACATTGGTCACTTCCCTGCAAACTTTTCCTCATGCTGGGAAGGCTTGATCAGAGATGGGTTGGGTGCTTATTGTTGCTACACCTAAAATGCAGGGACCTTGGTCCTTGATCCCCTCCTAAAGGTGAATGTCACAAAAGCTTAGCTTTCAGGTTCACCTTGAGGTAAAATTATCGGTTTTTTTTTTTCCTTCAGCGCTAAGAGGGCTCATTTACATGCTTGTTGTGTCTGTCTACATGGTAGGAGCTGTTATCATCCACCGGATCACCTAATTATGAATAATTTCATGTGTTTCCAGCTTTTCTGAAACTCGTTGGAAGGGGTTGGCTTGTTGTTTTTGTTGGATAGATGTTTTATAAATTAACAACAAGTACAGCGTAATTTAGATGGAGGGCAAGAGGCGCTACCTCTAATCACAGGAACCTTTGCGCACATACATTTCTATTTATGTGCACATAAGTATGCAGATGACATTTGTTTTCTTTTTCAGCTTTTTCACATTTTGCATGAAATATGCCCCCACAAAGCAAGTTGCTGTAGCAACAACAAGGACAAATACTTGCATGTGTTAAATTAATAAGGCAATACTGGGAGCTGACTTTCCTTCAAGACAGGAACAGTCTTTGGCTTTCATTGTTTTCACTAGGAAATTACTGAGTGACATAAAAAAACAATGCATCATTAACCGTGGATATGAACGTCCACCTTGGTGCTTCCTGTGAGATCTGTTGTCTGCCAGAAAGCTTGAAAACAAGTCAAGGAGCCCTTTAGCGAGGAGGATTGTGAAGGGAAGTTCCAATCTGAAGGTTTGCACACAGCCATATCCTGCTCAAAAGCCACTTCATATCCTGAGCAGCTAAAAAAACTCTTCATTGTCAATGGCAGAGTTAATCACACCACGAAATTTGCCCCCTTTTTTTTCCAGAGTATTCCATGCTGTAGTCTGTGTCCTAGAGCTGCTTTTCTTATTATTAATTTAATCTTTTTTCTTCCTTTGGAGTAAAGACTCAGCATATAAAGGATGCAATAAAAATTCTTACTTTTCAAACACATCATTAGAGACCCAAGCCATTAAATCCATTGAAATTGAGTTTCTTTTCCTATAAAATAAAGATAATGTAGCTTTCACGCCATTCAAGTTCTTGGATATTATAAAATGATACTATGATACTATGAATCTCAGGGAAATGCAGTCTCAATTTTTCCTTTTCTTCTCTGCAAACTGAGTATCTAGCATACTGTGTCTGTTCAGGAGATATGTTCTAATGTAGCCTTTCACACACAAAGCAGAGTTTAATTCATTAACTATTTCAATGTTTTATTAATGATAGCGTTCACCACACTGTAAACAGATTTATCCTTCCAGCTTTAATTAAAGCTCTTGGGAGTGCTCTCCTCGAAACAACTGTGACTTTTCTGTGATTAAAATGCTAGGAGACAAAAAAAAAAGGCAAGAGACACAATGCCTGGGTGGGATATGAACTCTGTGGATTGAAGAAATAAAAATGGCAGCAGGGACTAATGATTGCCACACCCGCCAGTGACTTTAGAAATAGAATCACTTCACAAACTAACTGGGGCTGGAACTCTAATCTTCCCCAAATTTGAGGGCATTGTCTCTTGTGGAAAAAATTGTGGGACTGGATTATTTATGCCTTCACTTATGCCAGAGGAGCAGAAAGCAGTTGGCTTCTAAACCATATCCTGTTTGGTGTGGTCAATCAGCCCTGTTTTGGATTAATCACACAGAAGAAGGAAACCTCCAGGAAGACAGTCTGTGGCTGTAAGAATACATCAGCAAGCCCCTGAGGCACCTTCTCTCTTCACTCCTGTTCTAGTACAGATGTTCATTCTGAGGTATATGGAGAAAGAAAGTTCCAGAAGAGAGGAGTAGCTAGAGGTAACCTTCTGAGGAAGCTTGCTTCCATGTTTTCCTCTTGCCTCATATGTTTTTCTCAAATAATATTAAAGTCTTCCCCATTTTCTCCCCGAAGGAACTTTGAAAGCAGACACCAGTAGCAAAAGCCCTTAGTGTGGTTAGGAGCTGGGCTGGGCTGAGTCAAAACACACCCACAGTAACACACACACACATTCACGTTTACTCCCTCACCACAATAGTGTTGAAGAAGTAAATGTCCCACTGGGTGTGATGGCTCATGCCTGTTATCCGAGAACTTTGGGAGGCCAAGGTGGGAGGATCACTTGAGGTCAGGAGTTTGAGACCAGCCTGGGCAACACAGCAAGGCCCCATCTCTACAAAAAATTTCTTTTAAATTAGCAGGGTGTGGTAGTACTTGCCTGTAGTCCCAGCTACTCAGGAGGCTGAGGCAGGAGGATTGCTTGAGCCCAGGAGTTCAAGGTTTCATTGAGCTATGACACCACTGCCCTCCATCCTGGGCGACAGAGCAAGACTCTGTCTAAAAAAAAAAAGGAAATGCCCTCCTTACAGGTTCAACATATGAAACTGGTCACATCCAAGCGGATTTTAGGTTGCTTTATGGATTTTAAAGTTAATTGGGAGACATGTTCTGAAAACAAAATCTTACGTTTCTATAACACATACGATTTATGTCCTTTATGAAAGCACCTTTTCATACACATCCTATTTTAGTCTCACAAGGTGAAGTAAGTAGACCAGAGATTTTTATCCCCATCTTCATTTGAGAAAACTGAGACCCAGACAGGTTCAATGGTTCACTGAAGTTCTGACTTCAGGAAAAGATAGAACCTGTGGGAAATCTCAGTCTTACACAATTCAAGTAGACTTTCTTCCTCAGACTTGGGAAGTCATTTTATAGGCACTGAGTGACAAGTCCAGGCAGGGGACAGCTGGTGAATCACCACTTGTGGTTGGATCTCACACCGGGCCAGGGTGCAGGGGAGGTTTGCACAGACCTTTGGCCATCTGATCGTGAGTGTTTCATCTCACGCTCTTGCAGTTGAGGTGCTCTGGATAGGGACTCTCGTGCCAAGTATTCAGAGAGAGATGGCCAAGCATGGCAATGTCATCAGGCCTGAGGGTCACAGAGGGGATTCTCCCTCCCATAGTCAGGCTCCTGACCTCAGCCCCAGGGGCCTTCCTTCAGTCCTTCAGGGTTTACTACCTGCATGACACACTCTCCCAACATCCCATCCAGAGGTGTGAGTTCTTGCTACCAGCAACTTTCCAAAGTGGCCCTGTCACAATTCAAAAGTTGACTTGTTTGTTACAACTTGCTGAGAATAGAGAAAAAAGATAATTTAAAGGCATAGACCTGATTTCAGGAACTAAGAAGGAGCCTGCTGGACCTTCATTAAGCACCAAATGGAATGAAATAACTCATGAGTCCTTGGAAATATTTCCTCTAAAAAGAGGTATTATTATACATTTTTATCAAGTTGTAGGTGGGAGATATAAGTGCTTGGTTATTCAATCAGAAAAATTTGTGGCTTGAAACCCTTGTTTTTAATCTTTAAAGTTAGAATCTCCCAAAAATTGAAAGTGGAAACCAAAGCAGTTAATCTTAAAGCTTTAGAATGTTGTTTATTTTAACAAGTTTCATATATAATTTTCTTTCCTCCCAAACTTTCTGGACAAATCTTTTCATTCTCTGATGTTAACGTGTTGAGTGTGGAACAGGTATCTCCTATGAAATAGGTTTTGATTTTTTGTAAAATCGCCAGTTTCTAGCAGGTTTCTAATCTGTGATGTTGTATTCAAAATTGGCTCCATCTGCTCAGTTGACTGATTCATAACATATATATAGTCAGGCTGTCCTGCTTGTGAACACTCTGCTATTGTAAGCCAGACACTTTAGGGGGTGTATTAACTCATTCCAATCATTAGTACATTGCTGAAATTACAATAAAATGATACTTTATAAATCTGTAACTAGAGAACTGACAAAAATAGCTCACTGGGTTACCCGAATGTGGAATGAATGCTACCCGTAAAATATAGCGTTGGCAAATTTAGGGAAAATACAGCTGTTCAATGGAACGTGTATTCCCCAGGTGTGCTGAGTGTGTGTGTATGTTTATTGCAACTAATATTAACATGCTGTGTTAGCCAAAACATTCATCTAGAAAGGAGACAATTTACTTTAAAAGATTCCCCAAGGTGAGCTTTCGGTTATCTTACCGCAATTCTGCGTTGTTTCTCCTTCCTCCATAAAACAAATGCTTTACATCCCATCCTTCATGCGTCATAGGCCTGTTGCCCGTGACGAGGTTTCTACCCAGGAAGTCTATAATCCGAAATCTACTGTCTACTGGGGAACTTTTCCTAATGCTATCTCTGGGACTTTGGCTTTTCACATTACAGGAAATCACTTGAAGGACATATAAAGGGATGGATTCAATTCTGAGGTTTTTTCTGCTGCTAGTTTTTAAGGAAGGTATGATTTGGGGAAGGCAGATACACACATTGTTAGGGACAGGTGCAGGTTGACAGCGCTAAACACAGGAAAAAAGGAGGGGACAAAAAAGAAGAGGCCAGCGAGTATTTAGAACCTAACCCACAGGGCAGGAACTTGCAGTTAGGGACTTTTCCTGGCCAGGAGCAAGAGCAGAAACTAGGAGCTCATGTCCAAAGGTGATCTTTCCCCATCAACATATATTAGCATAGTAAAAATCACCACCACCAGAGCCATGACAGTTTACAAATGCCATGGCAACCCCTGGAAGTTACCCTGTAAGGATAAATTGGGGAGGGCCTTTAGCTCTAAGAACTCTCCACCCTTTTGGAAAATAATGAATGTTCCACCCACCATTTAGCATATCATAAGGCATAGACATAAAAGCAGAAGTGTGGTAAGACCCCCAGAAGTGTGGTAAGACCTCTTCTCTACTCATGGAGATAAATCCATTTCACCTTGGGAAACATACTTTCTCTTTCTGTTCTATGCTGAAAAGCCTGCAATAAAAGCTGCTTGTGTGAGTTGCTCCTGTCTGTCCTCACTCGGTGGCACTGGCCCAGCTTGTGATTCTTCCAAGCCAGGAGCCAAAGAACTGGAGCAACACCCCTAAAAAAAAATCAACCCTGCCAACGTGAGAGATCATCATTTGGATATTTTTAAGTGATAGTTTTGTCTTGTAGAAATTCTCAAGATGATTTTAACCATTTTGGTCAAGTTGACTACTTAATTCAGTTTAAGAAATCAGTTGAATGGCTTTACTAAGAAGTAAGTATTTCATGTCAACACACCCTCAAGAAAATACATGACATTTGAAGAAGCCCCTTAGATTTTTATGATGAAGCATTACTAGAAAGACAATACTGAAAGAACCACAATTGTTTAGATAGAATTACGATTAAAAATAAATGAGCTGTGTAGCATGAATGTTCCATTTTACTTAGAGTTCTGGTTTTTTATTGTCAGATGCCAGTGTCTGTTTGAACCAACATTTGTAGTTATATTCTAAAGAAGACTTTTTTTTCTTACTAGGATATCTCAACTTTAAGTCTAAGACTAAAAGGAATGCAAGCATCATTCTGTCTAAATCCCCTATTTCTGCATGGGTTCAGAGGTTAAGTGATTTGCAAGACCATGTAGCAAGTTAAGGACAAAACCTAGACTAGAATCTTAGCATCCTTATTCCCACTCAATTGTAACAAGATGTGAAAATGGATTTGGGTCCCTTTTAAGGGTGGTGTGCTGAAGACCAAGCAAGCTTGTTTAAATTTCAATCTATCCCTACTGGCTGGTGATTGGTAAATGATGTCTATTAAATTCAACCACCACTGCAGAAGCTTTAATTAAATGATTGGACTATGTCTTAGAGCAGGGTCTCTTGGTCTGGACAATACTGACATTTTGGATTGAACAATCTTTTGTCATAGGGGCTATCTTGTGCATTGTAGGATGTTAAGTAGTATCCTTGGCCCCTACCCACTAGAAGCCAGTAGCACGCATATACACACATCAGTCGTGACAACCAAAAATGTCTCTAGACTTTGAGGAAAACCACTAATTGAAAACTGCTGGTGTAGAAGATGCTCAAATTCTAATCAAGTCATTTTTTAAATAATCAGACTGGTCAGCCCTTTTGAAAGAAAGAGTAACTTGTTGCTTGGCTGGGTTTTGTCACTTTTCTACCACTTGTAGATATTATTTGAACAGAACTGTAGTTCTTTTGTTTTCCCAAAATACGGATGTGTTTGTTTGCCTTATGCAGGAAAATAGCATCATAAACCTCCCTGAGTATTTATCTTAAGCCTCCCTATTTTTAGCCTTTAAAAGTGAACTGTTTTTAGCTAAATAAATACAGATGTTATTTTAGAAGACTGTATAATTGGGGTCTCAAAAATGCACAGACTCGGATGGGATTAAGAAAAGGAAACAGGATAAAATTGCAAGTTATCATTGACAAGGTTTAGGCAAAATAAGACTGAAATTAATTCCTCCAGATAAGAATGGTGTATGTCACTGACCTTTGCCTACCTATTTTAGATTTTATGCAGTATGGAAATCAGAGGTTTGTTGTTTTCTTTTTTTAAACTTCAAATGTAATCAAGAATAAGGAACTATGGTTGAAGAGCCTATCTATTGCTTATTAACTTATCTTTTCATGGGAAAAATAATATTGAGTTTCTACTTCTGTAACCTAAACAACAATTAAGAGCTATCAGTTACCAGAGAGTTTCATATCTGTGGACCAATAAGGCAAGGCTGATAGTTTTACATCTGTTTCGGGTGAAAGGCTGTTCCTGTCTGTTGTATTTAAAATTTAAAGAACTTCTGTTATTATACAATTGGGAATCCTCGGGGAAAATGTTAATGAAATCCATAACATGCACAGATTTTATGATAGCAGTTTTAAGAAATTCCTTTGGTGGGGTTTGTTGATTTCTGCCCTGGTGGTAATAATTGTACCTTTTACAGAGTGCATTAATGCTCACATTTAGGAGCACCAGCTACGTTTATGCAGCGTGTAATGTAACACACTAACTCCTAAGCTTTAAATAACTTTCATAACCTAATTGGAAAGCCCCAGAGCAAAAAAAAAAAAAAAAGTGTTCTTCAGAATTGGCAGCACCCAGAGTTTGAAACTTCTCTAGCACACGCACAGCAATCCTCTCCAAAGGTGAGAGAGAGAGGTGCACCCTGGAAATTCCAAAGCCCTGGCGTGCATGGGTGGGGATTCCATGACCTCGTATAGTTCTCGTTTAATGCACCGTTTGAAAGCACCATATCAAAATGGCAATTTTGATCCACATCAGAATAACAGTTTTCGATGCTGACCTGAAACACAGATAGCCAGGAGCGTGCACACACCCACATAGGCACACACAAACTCACCTTCTTTTTCCGCCTCCCTCCTCCCCTTCCTCAGCCAACTAATCTCATTCAATTCTAGGCTCAAATAAAGAGAAGAAAGTAGATTAAATTTAAAAATGCTCTATAAATCCCAATAGTAATAAAATGCATTACCCTTTTATGTTTCCAACGATTGAACAGCATAAGCATTTGAGCCTAATTGCACATGCTATGACTCAGGATAATCACATATGCACTGTGCAAAGGACTTGGCATTTTTTTTTCCAGCTCTCTTTGCCTCAAGGGGTTAAAAATGCATTTATGGCATTCTTCTAACTGCCTTCCTTCAGGAGAATGACGTCTTAATTCTACCAAAGTTCTATTTTTCTTACAATTCAACTGCTTTAAACATCTAACTACGTATTTTTTGATTTAACAATAAATAAATAAGCTCCTTTATTTATTTATTTTTAGCAAGCCTGAGAAGGCTACAGATGGAATTCTTCAGGGGGACTCGGTGATTGGACCTGACAGCTTCTCGGGTCCTTTCAAGCATTTATAATTCTGTGATCCTATTAAAATTGAATTTATTCTATCAGCTAGTGCCATGAGCTTTCCTATGATGAAAATATAAATATATGGAACATAGTTGGAATTTGTTTTAAACACTTATTGATAATCATGTGAGGCAGCACATAGCATTTTTTCTTAATTAAGGATTTTTTTTGTTTAGATCAAATAATTGTTTAGGTGGGCTTCATCATGGAGCTTCTCTGAGGATTTCACATAGAAATTTCACTAGTGGGGCCTGTTTTCCTTGGTTCTTTTGAGCTAGCTTGCAAGAAAGTGCAGCCCACTGGGGGAGATAAGATGAAGCCCAGACAGTTCATCTTTCATGTCTCTCCAATCTTTGACGGAAATACCTGTAAGGCATGGGCTTAGCCACCATTACAGACTGTTCACACCTTAAAGTCCTGCCAAAACCTGTTCTTTTTCCCTTCCTTAAGAAGACAAATAATCACATTCAATTCCGAACATTTTATAGGCCTTAATACTAACCCAGAAAAGGGAAGAGAAAAAAAATACAGCCCCAGGAATCTAGCGGTGTGAGGAAATTCATTACAATTGTCTTATGTCTTACGCTTCTAGACTTCTTCTGTTTACTGAGGGCTAATGCTGATGCAGGTAGCTCCCAGGCAGGCACAGAGTTAGTGGCTACAGGTGCAAGAAATTCAACAGAGACTTAAGTTTGAGAATCTGGAAATGAAATATCAAATTTCCAGTAAGAAATACTCATGGTAATAGAAAGAAGTTAGAAAATCATATGAAATGTGAAATACGGAGGGATTTTTTTTTAATTATCAATCTTAAAAAATGAAAGTATAACATGCAGAATTTTACTGGCCTAGTTATTTAAATACTGCCTAAAATATCCGGACTAATCATTGCAAGTCTCAATCATCAATCTTTTATAGAACATACATTATACTATTCTTTTAGTTGTATGTTTCCAAATATTATATGCATTTATAAAGATGTTGTTATATATTTGGAAAGTTCCAAGATGGCAAAAATTAATTCATTTAACAATCATTTACCATGTAAAAGAAAATCAGATGATGCTATTCTTCCTTTAACCAACCACTAGTAAATCAACCACTAGTAAATAGATGAATTTCATTTATTGAGATAAACACAGAAAGCATCTTACATGACCTCCATCTGGACATTCCTAGTGTCTTCCGGGGAATAGGACAACAAGAAAAAGGAGGAAGGAAGAGGTGATTTGGGGTTCAACCTGTATTTGCTGAAATTCAGGTCTGATTATCAACTTCGGTAATACAATAATCCAGCTCCCTTAGTGGAAGAACATTGCTGTTTTCCAGAAGGGTTTAATATGAACATCTGTTTATCTACTTATCTTTCTTTAAAGTGTCTCGATTTAGAATATTTATGTTTCTCATATAAAATTCATCTCCATTTAAATCTTTTTATCAAAAATAATTCAAACAGATTAAGAACCAGCTCTTCCGTTTCTTCTTAAATACTGGCAGTTTATTGAAATCATGCAAAGTGGCGTGTTTTAATCCTTAACTTTGCATCTAAAAGTATAATGGCAATGTGACAAGATTCTTACTGCTCTTTAAAACCTGGAAGGTTGCATGAAAGGAACGTCTTTTCTTAGCCTTTCCAAATATGTTCCTTATCTCTGTTTTTTCTGTCAAGAACTACCCCCTTCTGTCCCCTGCCACACACACACACACACACACTCTCTCTCTCACACCACCACCACCACACATACAACAGCATGGCCATGTTCACCAAGAAAGTTTTGCCTCTTGTCAAATACAAGTATGTGTTTGAAATAAATGTATCCAACCATGTGTCAAGAATGGCTCCAGTGGATAAATGCAAGTCACAGCTTTCATTATGTTAAGGACTTTGGGCAGTGCTAGGAAAGGAATAACACAATATTTTTAGTGTAACACCTGTGCTTGTGCTCCTGTGGTTTGAAAGTTGTACAGATGCATTTTTTCCATTGTGTGACCCAGGCTGAAATGCATGAAATTAATATAGATAGATTTTTTTCCCCCAGAACATGGAAAGAATTTGCAGCTCTGTCCACTGACTGCATTTGGATGACGAAGGGAACAGATGTCTTCAAAGCACAAAACAGTGTTCTTTCTAGGAGGAGCCCAGAAATCACAGATCACTGGATAACATTTCTCTCTTACTCAGCTCCATCAGTTGTGAATTCTAATTACAAATGATTTTCTTAGGGAGTCATGCTTTGAAAATCCATTTTTTTCAAGGCTTTTCCTATCCCCTTTGTAAGTGATCTTCGGAAAAGAATTGGTGTACACATTTCCTGGCTGAATGGTAAGCTTCCAACAGGGAAATTGCAGTTGACCAAATATTAAATCGAGAAGTTCATTTCATCTGTTCTCAGGAATGATTGGCATCCCTTCAGAGACTAACTGTTTACACACAATTTCTGACAACCAGCTGTACCTAGGCGGCCTGTTCTTTCTCTTCGTTCTTGTCTCCAGGGTAGCATTCGTTATAACCTTAGGCAGTGGCCGACTTTAATCTTGGTAATCCCATCAGCTCCTGGCTGGCTTTTTCAATGCCAAGTAGAGGAGTTTTCTCGGACACCTGCACTTCCAAACTATCCATCAGCACATGAAACTCTCATTACCGGGAGAGGCCCACCCAGATCACCGGAAAACACACAGAAAATGGGTGTAAAAAGATGCTGTCAAAGTTTATAGGCCAAGTGACTGATTTAGACCATCACCCTTATCTGCAAGTCTTTAGTTTCCAGAAATTCATCCTTGTGTTTGTTTTTGAAACCAAGCGCATAGAGGAAGGGAGAAAAATTAAAGGCATGACTTACTGCAAAACTAACAATCAACAAGTCACTTGTTTGTGCTGGAATAGACAGACATTGTTTGAGTACAAGTGTGTGTTTATCTTGAGTCATTTAAGGGATCACCCCAATAGTGCAGATAAACCTTTATGGGTGGCGTAGAACAACAGCTTTTGAAACAAAAATATATGTTACCAATACATGCAATTTAATATTTTCTTGGTCTTCTAGGTTTCAAAATTTCTTTAAACTGCCCAGAGACTGGAAAGATGTATGTGTGTCCACAACTGCACCTTGGAAAGGTGTAATACGGCCTTGTCACATTGCAGAGCCACCTCTAGAACTTCTTCTATGAGGCTGCTTCTCAGAGACCATGAGACAAAGAAACAAAGATTGCAAAAGGCCTGAAATCTGCATTCATTTCTTAGCCACACAAAGCTTTACTTCCAACACCTTATAAAGATTACATGTTAGGTAAAACCATGGCAACTTATAGTGATTCCATGAAATTTTGCTGTTGTTACATTTTCAAAAATACAGGAAGGGTATGGGAGGAATCTAAGATACCAGATATGTAAACATCTAATACATAAATATCCTATGGACGTCATGCTTGCAAATAAACTTTGCTCTAAAATAAGAAAGTTGAAAAGTTTGAGTGAGGTATTTAGACTATGATAGATATAAGTAAAAACATTATTTAATCTATGCTGCCCTTTAGGGTAACTTCTAGGAAGACAGACACTTAACTAAGTTAATGAGAGGTCATTTGAGAAATAAATAAAAAGGAGTACAAGGAAACCTTCATATGGCATGGCCCTGGCCAATGGAACTCATCATTTAGCAGATTGTGATTTTAAGTAGTCGGCTTTTCAAAGGATTGGAAATTTTATGACTAGTTATATTTGCAGTATATATACTTATAAATACTAAGATAAGAATAATCACATTCCTAGCTTGAGTACAAGTTAGTTGCTCAAACACTTGAACATGGACTTTAATGACAAGCAGTTGGCTGTTGTTTGGAAGAAAGGAGTTTCAGATCTGGCTGGCAGTGCCAGACTTACACAGCCCTGAATTTAAATTCAACAAACATTTATTAAGCATCTGCTAAGGATTAGGCACTGTATGTGGGGATAGGTGAATTTAAAATGAAGAGGACTCTGTCCCTCCTTGAAAGGAATTATAATCTAGGTACTACAAGCAAAACTATGCACATGTGCACACAAACATAGACACACAGGCACACACCCCAAGTACCCAAATAACTAAGGGAAAAAATATTAGGTCATATTTATATATATAAACACATAAAATATTATATATAATAGAATATATATGTTAATATATGTACAACATATATATTATATTAATATATATATATTTTTTTTAGAGACAAGGTCTTGCTCTGTCACCAAGGCTGAAATGCAGTGACATCAGTGATCAGTGGCATCATCATAGCTCACAGCAACCTCAAACTCTGGAGCTCAAGCAATTCTCCTGTCTTAGCCTCCCAAGTAGTTGAGGCTATAGGCACACATCACCACGCCCAGCTGATTTTTTAAATTTTTTGTAGTGATGGGTTGCCCAGACTGGTCTTGAAATTGAACTCCTGATCTCAAATGATCCTCCCAGCTTGGACTCCCAAAGCGCTGGGATTCCAGGCATGAGCCACTGCACTCAGCCAAAGGTCATATTCTTATGGCTAGTGTGTGTGCATACGTGTCATTGAGGTCCTCGCCCTAACCCTGAGAGGTGACTACAGGACTAAGCATTGGTATTTCTGTTGTAGAGAGTTGGAAACTAAGGCTTGAATTGGCTGATCAACTTGCTCAACATTATCCAGGTCACTGCTGAATGTCAAAGCTCCAAAGCGATTTCTAGGGTTAGTGCTTTTTTGCCACCTCCTGCAGCATCCCAATTTTCTTTCTGTAGTACTAGAATCCATTGATTAGTTTTAATGTGTTGAGATTTATTGTTTGCTTGACTTTTTCCCTCCCTGGCTAGAGAGAGGGCAGGAATCTGGTCACCTTCACTCCCTTTCACCCGAGCACCTAGTACTTCTTTGTGTCATGAATGAACAACCGCCAGCCACCAGCTCCCCTCCGCGATGTGATGGCTTTTCAAAACACAAATACCGTCTTTCCAAGATCATGTTCTGAACTCATGGGCTTCCCCTTACATGTTGGAGGGTGTGATTTCAACAGCAGTGTGCATCCCTGAAGAAGATATCGCACGTTTTTGATGCTATTTCATCAAAATGTTCTACTTTTTTTTTTTAAAGAAATGTCATTGACTTTTTTTTCAATTTCAAAATATTAACAGGGTACAGATGTTTTATTTTAAATGTGGACAGAAACACAGGGAGTCCTGCAGTCTGTGGTTAGGCTTGAGAGAGAAGTCCCTCTGACTCATGCGCATTGAGGTTTCGCCTCATTCCCAGGAATGCTTGGATTCCCAGAGGCAGAGAGAGCACACATTTTCCCAGAGTTACCTCAGCAGTGCCGTGCATGACCCTGGGCTTACAGTTTACTTACAGAGAAGATTTCATTGTCTCTCTGGCACCAGCCAAACACGTCATGGCTTAGATGCCTACACAACATGAAGGCCCACACATGCACGTGTGTGTGTGTGTGTGTGTATGGGGTCGGGGAAGGGAGGACACTTATCTTTGCTCTCTGAAGGAATTTTGCTACGAGATATTAGATAGAAGGAAAATATCCATCATATCGAATATTTTCAACTGTAGGTAATTGGGTGGGATTTTTTTTCTTCCCCTGTTGCTTCTGCCTTAAGCTCATCAATCCTGGCCACTTGCCCTGCCAAAGTCTGAATCCACCCTTTGAGGTCCAGATTGAGTGGTTCTAATAACTTCTTCTCCAAAAGGCCCTTTCTGTCCCCTGCACAAGTAATTTTTCCTTCTTCAGAATCCCATAATACCTCATCTAGAACCAGGGTGGCATGTTTTACTTACAGTCTTAACAACATTGTGGACATCCAAGCCTATGTGCTTCCAGACCCTGGCATGCAATAAACGTGTGTTGAATTTAATGCTTCAAAATGTTTTTATCTGGACACTTGGCGTGCTTCAGTTTACTTTAATTGAGCACGTTTAGTTTGAGCACCTACAATCATAAAGCACCATGACTGGGCTTTAGGACACAGCTGTGTGAGTGTGCACCCTGGCTCTGTAGTTGATTAGCTGTGATACTCTGAGCAAGGGTCATAATTGCGCTGTGATGTCTCACCTTCCTCAAAACCTGCCTTGTGCAACGGTGGCGAGTGTTGCAGGAGATAATGTACGGACATTTAGCCCATACATACACGTGCCATATAATAGCTGGCACATAGTGGTTGCCCCAAAGGATGTTTTTAATAGTAACAATAACAACAATAATAATAATCAATACTTTATCTAATACAGTCTTCCAGAAATTATATGCAGAATTAATAAAATTCTGCTACAAAATTTCAAAGTGGCTATAATCAAGGCCAGAATATATCCATTCTTCTATTACTGTTAGACAACGGGCAAGAGCCAGAGACATGTATACACAATCTGCTCCATCCTATGGGAGATCTAGAGCTATGTTCTTGGCAGTCAATGGGATTGGTGGCACATGACCCCCTAAGCCTGCTTGTGCCTACCTGCCCTATGCAATTCCTGCCTTGTAGGTCTTCCACTGGGAGAACGCTTCCTGGTTTTCATGGTATTACACATAAGCAATCAGAAAGAAGCAAGAAGGACAGCAGGAGAGCCCTATACCAGCCCACACCCTCCATATGGGAGGTGCCCACTAACTCTTTATTAAGTAAACCCATCTAGCAAGAGCACATGCTGTGACTATCCTACAGGGCTTTTTGACTAGGAGATTTGCACCATATTTATACATTTTTCAGGCTGGTTACCATTGTTTTAAAACTGTAGCACACTTGTTTTTCTCTGCTAAGAAATTCCAGTTAGGCAATTTTTGTTAGCAAGTTTTTAAGTTAAAATCTTAGCCAAGCTCCTAGGGATTACATTTGGTCTATAATGAGAATTTGTCCTCCTTCCAGATCAAAGGATTAGGCTCAGGTTTTAAATGAAATGCAACTTAAAAATAAGCATTCAAAAAATGTTAATTAAAATTATTAAATCCCTGAATCTTTTACTGCCTCTCAAGAGTTCCTGAGTATCTTAGTGGGATGAGGGGGCCATTTAAATGTCATCTTCTTGACCAAGCTATTAAGGCTTTCCAGGGGACTCATCTGCAAGTTAACATGCTATTGAAGCAAAAGACTTCTTTGAAAGGAGAAAAGATTTCACAGGTCTGTATATGTCTTTAACATGTAAAACAATCTTTTCTAAAGCATAGGGGTTTAATCAGCCTTTCTCGTTAACTCTACATCGGAGTTTCAGATCGCCTTAGATGTTGCTTATTCGTATCCCGAAGTGTATCGAAGCCCCAAAACCATTTCATTTTCTCCTCTTTTGTTATCAGAACATAAAGGAATTTAAATGGAATATTTGTCTGGTTTTTCTGAATACAGTTATATCTGCTCTAGAAAATATGGAAGTAAAAAATAAAACCTTTAGGTTTTGCATAGAATGCGGTGAAGACTGTCTTCCTGTATTTATCTTAAATGTGTTTGATAAAATAAGCCGAGCACTTTTGGGTGGGTTGTCCTAGTCCCATGCTCAAACAAAGGTCTTTCAGAGCCTGATGCTGTGTCCACCACACTGAGGAAACATAGCCCAGTGGTGGCGTCTCCACCTGCAAACAGCCTTCTTCGCCCGCACATTTGATCTTTATGGTTTCCATATTGGAGTGATTTGGGTAGCCGAATTCTGGGAGAGTCTCTAGTTGAAATGCTGAAGTATTAACCTGCCGCATGGAGTCCCTTTTGTTTCTTTTGGCCAATGCTACTCGCCAATTTTAACAACTACAGCAGATTTTACTATTCAAACAGAACCAGATGGGACTCCAGTTCAAAGAACATGTCAGAATTAAATATTTCTTTTTTAATTAGTTGCTCCTGATTTATGCAACACACACACACAAAAAAAAAATTAACAGGAGAGTGGGAGAATGTGCCACGAATGCGGACGCATTGGAGCCCACAAAAGCATTATCCCCTTTTATCTGCCAAAAAAGACAAAGGTCAGCCCTTATGTGGGGACTTCATTTTTCTTGCCTCATTTCTTGTTGGTTGCTGTAACTGCAGCGGCCGTCAGGGGACCAGCCTTTCCACTACCTCTGTGCTGATACAGCCTCAGCTAATGTTATTCTAACAGGCTGGCTCAAGTCTTCTGGTAGGAAAATTTATCTGTTCACTCACTTGGGATTGTTTTACTATCAGCAAAGGTTTTTTGTTTTTTGTTCCCCCCCCCAACCAGTAGTTTGTTTCCACCCAGGAAAATGCTCTCCTTTAATTAACTATGGGGGGAAAAAGGATTAATTCAGGCAATTAAGACAGAGAAAAAAATTGGTGAGATCCTTCCTGCCTTGCACTTTTCTTGTACTTGGGTGTGTTTTGTTCTTTGCCAGAATTTTCAAATGTTTCTTTACTATGTTTTGCTAAAAATGATCCATAACCACCATCTTGGTTTTTAACAGCAAAGAAATCATTTGCAAAGGTTTTCTTTCCAGCAGCCAGTGTCAATTTTAAACTGATAGTCAACATAAGCATAAATGGTTTCCTATTCCCTATAATTATACAAAATGTTTAATCTCCACAAAGAATAGCTATTGGATTTAATTAGTATTTGCTAAGAAATTCTAAATTACCTTTCTAATAATTAAGGTTTTAAAGTACAAATTGAGGAACAGCATGTATGCAGTGGCTCATACATGCCCCCCCCCACTCTGACCTGGGTATAGGTTCTGGCCCAAACACTGACAAGTTGTGTGACTCTGGGCAAAGTTCAGATGTCACTTTGTTCCTTGGTTTCTTTGTCCATAAAACCTTCTTTGCATGATTGTTGTGAGAATTAAAAGAGATAATGTGTATAAATTTAGCCCTTATTAAAATACCTAACACATAGAGGTTGCCTCATGAATGTTCTATTAATAATAGTAATTTTAACCATCAGCATTTTTCTGTGTAATACAGTGATAGCAACAAAATACATAAAGAGATAGGGAATCACGTTGCTAACTATAACATGGTTGTATTACAGTTCGTAGCTGTAAGAAGTCTGAGATCCTAAGTTGAGGATCACAATGGTGAGGTGCTTTGAGTGAAGCCCACAGAGCCTAGAATAGCCCTGATGTTCACATGCTTAGGCTCTGTCAGAAACCATGTGTTTTATCTACGGAAATGACACAATTGCTTAAAAATATTTTCTTTAGCTTGTAGTGTCAAGTGATGAATTAAACAGCTCTTTGAGTCATCAGGGATGCTCTAAAGAAAATCCGACAGACAGCCCTCCAACCTCCAAAAATATTTTCCTGTTTTTAATCAGACCTCAGTTCTTTGTCTTTTATTTTTTCAGGCTCTGGTATTGACCTGCCTTGGGAGTGTTAAAAGCTGGTAAACGCTCCCTTGCCAATGCTAGCTCAATGGGCAGTATTTTATTGAGCAAGACAGATTTTCATTTGAGAAATGAGGCTTTCCACATTATGACATTACCAATAGCTGGTTATGTATTATTCTAGAAAGCAATGATATCCATTTCATGGCTGGAAGGCTGCATGCTGGCATTTAACCAGCAGTTTGCAAAGATTTGCTACAGGATTTACTACACAATGCTAAAACGTGCCGCTTTGTCCTCAGATGATTCCCGGAAAAATGTGTGCATCTCCTTGCTTCTCTTTGTCTGGGAAATGTGTTTCCTGTCATTATGAAGACAATGCCATGGCCACACAGTGCATGTGGATTGTTCCTGTAGACATCTTACAGCAAAGAACAAGTTGACCATAAACCATGGCCATAAGCCAGTGCCTTGTGGGGGGCCTCACCACACAGGGACAGCTACAACACTGCCCCCCAGCACCCAAAATGGACAAGGATAACTGTTTTCATCTACTAGTGTGCTTCTCCCCACCAACATGAAAGGCTTAGAATTTCCTCTTCTGAATCTGCTAACAATGTCTTCTCTGTGTGTGGAGAACAGTGAAAGTAAGATGTGGGCAGACATCCTACCACCAGTGTTAAAATTTTATATTTATATTGGAAACAGAGTATCACGTTGGGTCGCTTCTGCCAACGGTGCTATGTGAGCTAACTTAGAAAGCTTCTCCCAGAACACAAAAGGAGTTTGATAAACTTCTATAAAATAGTCTATATGCCGCCAGATAAGCACCAGATGTTTATGTTTGTTGCACACACACAGGGAACACATTCGACGATCTCAGTGAATGCACTTGATGTTCAGTTCCACACATACCCAGTCCCGTCATCACACCCCCTCACCGTCACCCTTAATGTTAAACAGAAGTACATTGAACTCAGATGTGGAATCACATCCATCTTCCAATTTAAAATAAACCAGCTGGGAAATAATGACATTCTTTGAAACTAAGAAAATAGTGATTAGAGCAGAGCTAATTGGGGATGGGGAAAGCAGGTTAATTATGGTGCATCTGAATTTTTATGGAAAGAAAGGAAATATTGTTTAGGGCGATGAACCCTCCAAAGCATAGAGAGGTGGCATCACGTAGAACTGGGGTTGCATCTTGTGTGGTCTTTCCAGAAGCTTGGCTCGTCTTACCTATTAGAATGCAAGGTTGGTGAGAGCTTATCCTGATTCAAAAAGTTAAGCCACCAAGACGATGGCCAGCCGTTGACTAGGAATGGTTTTTATGACAGACGGTTTTGACTTCAAAACAACCGGTGCACATACTCTTGAGAGAGCAATCCATTTTTTGAAAAATCATGTCTAAAGTGGTGAGGGGAACATGATAAGTTGTTGAATGTCCATAATCTCACTCATTCATATCCTCTTGCTTAATTCTGAAATTCCTGCTCATCCATTTCCCTGGAAATTTCTTTCCCTTTGTGTCTGTGCACAAGCTCCTACTGTGTATCCTTCAATATGCATCTTAATGTCTCCAATGCCCCCTGCCTCCAGTTCTCTGGTAAACTGTTTCCTTCTTCTTCTGTGTGGCATCATACTTTATGTATACTGCTCTGTTTCTGTTTCCAGTGCTCTCACTGCTGTATCTATCCCAACCACTTAATACAGAACTTAGCAAATAAGCAGTATTAATGTCCACTGAATTAATGTCAATCTAGTTGAGTAAAATCCAGTACCTAAATATTCAAAGGTAGCTGACTGACTAAATAGATTATGCTACAACCGTACAATGGAATACCATGAAACTGTTAAAAGTGATGATGTAGAAAAATATTTTTGGCATGGAACATATCCATAAAACTAAATGGAAATGTAGGTTATCAAGCATAGAGGTGATATAACCTTGTTTGTATAACAAAGCATGCACACAAATATTTGCCTCTATTTTGCATAAGAAAAAATACTCTGGGAGGCTAGTATTTGGTTACTTCCTAATGGTGGTCTTACAGAGATTTAATTTTCTTCTATAATATTTACTATATTTTATGAGTTTTCAGTAGCACATATTACTCTTCTATGTAGAAAAGCAGATATTTTCCAAAAGAAATCACAAAAGTCTAAAAAGAGGCAAAGGAAAAACACGGCATGAGGAATTCAGTGATGGAGACGTGAGCTATGCACTAACCATACTGGGGTTGAAGTGACTTACTTGGCCTACTAGGCCAAAAAGAGGAAAAAGTCATTTCTTGTCAAAAAAAGACAGAAAAGTAAAAGAACTTTATGTATCAAGACATGCAGATAGAAAATGCTTGTCTTCTCTTAGGAGCAACAAGTATTTTAATGTGGCTGGATGGTACAGTTGGAGGGGTATAGATGTGGCAGGAAAGACTAAAAAGGTAGATTGAGGCCAGTGTCATGATTAGAAGAGACAGCTGCACTGGTGAGAAAGGCTTGTAAGGGAAGAAAAACACCTTTTCTCTACCCTTTTAGGTTTTGTCACTGAGGCCTGCAAATTAAACTGACAAAACACAAATGAACAGGAGAAAAGACATATAAATTTTATTAGTATTTTTAATTTTATGTGCCCAGGGGATTCACAGAAAAGACATAAAAACCCAAAGAAGCAGTTAGACTCAGGTGCCTATGTACCATTTTAACAAAGAGTGATAAGTTATGGAGAAGTGACTTGACAAAAGAAAGAGGGTTTGGGGTTCTAGGGCTGATAAATTGTTGGCAAGTGTTGCTAGTGAGGGTTCCATGGTGACGAGGAAGCTGTATGTTGTTAGAGATGTGGGTACCATCTGGCTTTCATTGCAATGGTTCAGGTCCCACCCCTAATTATTTTATCACCCATCCTTCCTAAACCTAGTGGCAATAATGTTAGAAAGAAAAATGAAATGAAATTTCAAATATCCCCCTGTGGTAAATAAGAGAATCTTCAGAGAAGCACAGAAGGAAATTTTATGCAATCTCAAGAGGAGATTTCCAGTGCATTTCATTGCTGTTGAGAAAAGAAAATATCTTTTCTTTTTTATGAGTGATTCACATGTATGCTTCTGGGGCTTTCCACATCTTGCTGTGTCAGATCCTAGTTCATTCCGGTCAATGTCTCCTTTCCTCTAACATCAGCTGTTCCTAATGCCTAGGATTCTTCTATTTGATCACCGGTTAACTTCTTCCCTACCTAGCAACTAATTCTTGCCCCCCAAAAAGCAAAATTTTAAAAAATGGGAAAAAGATAGCCAGGGAATGAAGTAGTAGAGTTATTTCCAATCAGCCCGAACCTGAATATACACGCTTGGGAATTTAATCATTTCCAAACTGAAGAGCCATCTGTGAGTTTGACAGGAAGAGTTTATTTAAAGAGCTCTGCTTCATGCTCCCTTGGACTTCAAGATTTTAAGGACCCTTCAGCTTGAAAGTGGATGTAGCATTGGGCATGACTTAATGGATGGTCGGTAAAGCACTAAGTGTTCTAAAAGCATTTGGAAACAGTTGAAATTGTTCAGTCCAACCATGTCTAGAGTCCCCATTAACTTTCAGATTGCAGCATTATGAAATCAGAGAGTTTTTGCAATAACTTAAAATCACCTTAAATTGCACTCTGGAATATGGTGACATGTAGGGTTGCCAGACAACATAGAGAACACCCAGTTAAATTTGAATTTTAAGTAAGTAATGAATCAGTTCTGAAATTCAAATTTAACTGATGCCTTGTATTTTTATTTACTAAATCTGACAACCATAGGTTTCCTCCTCTTTTTGAAACTTGTACACAAGAGTGATGGGAAGTTGAAAACATTCATGCAAAATATCATGGTTCACTTTTGAAAAAAATGCAAATTCCAGTTAAGTATAGGCACTTGATAAAAATGTGTTGGTTAAATATTTATTTGTTAAATCAAAATTTAAAACATCTATCATTATGATTCTAAAATATTAATTTCTATTAAAGTCTTGTTCCTTTTTCTCTTAAATCTGGTGAAAGCATACATAGAGTTTATGTCTTTAAAAGCAGGGAAATGAAATAAAGATTATTTTGCATTGAATGATACCCCCCTCCTGTCCAGATGAAACTACTATTGTTGAGTTGTATAACTTCAAGTTGGCTTCTATGTGCTGTTTTTCCTGGATAAAACTCTTGGTTCGGTTTTGAAATGAATCAGCGACATGTTGTTTTAACTACTCCAAGGGCCTTCAGGAAAAAAGCAATTTATGAAAGACAGTATGCCTTCATGAGACAGGCTGCACTTAAAATGGGAATTCTTTAAATGGTCATAGCCTATAGGCACTGGAGGATTAATTGAAATACTGTTTTCTGAAAATTGAGTTGTCACATAGCAACTTGAAAGCAGGATTCAGAAGTTGGGGGAGGGGTTGGGATTTTTTTTGGTTTTGTTTTACTTTGCTTTCTTTTGCTTTTTTTGCTGTTTTCAGAGAAAATGGCATTCTACTGCCTCTTAACAATAAATTTACCGTTGCAATATCTTGTCAATGGTAATCAGTTGTGATATGTAATTACTTTTTATGTCCTTTAAAACATATCTACCATATATTTGTGTTTCATTTCTTGGACATTTCTGTATAATCCTGGTCATACAATACATAGAGGGAAACAATTTTATAGGAGTAATCAAATGTATTAATAAAAGGAAACTGAAAATATTTCTAATATATAGAAACTAGTAATGAGTTTTAAGATTACGCCTAGTTACTTGTGACGGTAATAAAGAAAGTTAAAGGAATAAAGGGAAAAAAAAAAACTGGCCAGACATGGTGGCTCACGCCTGTCATCCCAGTACTTTGGAAGGCCGAGGTGGGAAGATCACTTGAGGCCAGGAGTTTGAGACCAGCCTAGGCAACATAGCAAGACCCCATCTCTATAAAAAAAAAATTTTAAAAATAGCCAGTCATGGTGGCATGCACCTGTAGTCCCAGCTACTCCAGAGGCTGAGGTGGGAGGTTGACTTGAGCCCAGGAGTTTGAGGCTGCAGGGAGCTGATGTGCCACTACACTCCAGCCTGGGTGACAGAGGAAGACTCTGTCTCTACAAAAAAAAAAAAAAAAAAAAAATTAATTTAATAAAAATAAAGAAAAAAACCTATTTTCCTTTACTGGAAACATCTGTAAAGCATGTGAAAGAAGAACATCATAGGAAGTCAAAACTGAAAAGGGCCTTCCAAGTTATTAGTTCTGCTCCTTGATTTTATGCATGAGGACTGGGAGGCCTAAAGATGGTGGTAAAGCCAGGACTAGAATGCTGAGCACCTGACGCTCGGGTCTGCTCCTTCCCACGCACATCATGGGACTCTGGGATGAGATCATGGACCTCCGAGGCTTGGGTCGCCCTCTGGTCATCACTACTCTGATGCCCTCCCGTGCCCCACTGCAGGGGTATGAGATAGGCTGGTGAGAGAAGGCGAGGCGGTAGTGTGAGGGGCTTCTCCATTGGAAACTTAACGGAGAAAGGCCTGCAAACCCTAGCAATTGTTGCTGGAGGCATCAGTCCTTCCCAGACCATGCCTTGGAGTCTACCTGCCTCTCAAGCTGAGCTGTAAGGAGAAAGGCCATGGGAAGATGTGGGGAAGGAGGAAATTTACAGATGCAACTGTACCCTTCCTCTTCACTCCATTCCAGATTATAAATCTATGGCCCAGTTCCCAAACCACAACACTCCTAGCGCTTTCAAGTCAGTATTGTTTCATTGGCCGGGCATCTATAATCCCAGCATTTTGGGAGGCTGAGGCAGGAAGATCACATGAGGCCAGGAGTTCAAGTCCAGGCTGGGCAACATAGCGAGATCCCATGTCTCAAAAACCAAAGTCAGTATTGTTTCAGTCTGCAATTTATTTGGAAGGAGGTAGGATGCTGAAGAGTGATTGGAAAATAGGGTCATGTTAGATGTGAATTTAGTCCAGGCCTCTCCAATATCCCATGTGTGAGTTTATCTTGTTTGTCTTAATTTTCTCTTTGTAAAATGACATATATTAATGTGCTATTTGGACAGTATGTTTAATCTCTTGGAATATACAATGACATGATTTTGAACCCATTTTCTATTTGCACCCGGGCCCAAGCGATCTGGGTTGCAACAATGAGCATGGTGTCTTCCCAGCCTTTGTCCTCCCAAAAGGAGCCAACCTAGGGCAATGCTGTCTTACCATGGCTTGGCCTTTCTTTAGAAGGAATGGAATGGGAGGCAGGGGCTGCTGACACCAGATGGAATTAGGCCCTATTGATCCCAGGTGGATGGAAACTACAGCCTGGAGCCCACAGGAAAAGATGCTCCGGGTTACGGTGGTGCAGGGATGGCCGACTGACCACACTGGTGATTGTCTTACAGGTGGACTTGGGCCTCCTGCGTTTCGTCACTGCTGTCGGGACACAGGGTGCCATTTCAAAGGAAACCAAGAAGAAATACTACGTCAAGACTTACAGAATAGAAATTAGCTCCAATGGCGAAGACTGGATCACCATAAAAGAAGGAAATAAACCTGTTGTAAGTTTGGCTGCCACCCCCTCCATCAATGCAGTCTTTTCAATGGATGCTTAGTTTTTACCTGTGTGTGTGGGAGCAGGAACTTTCTGTCTGGCCTGGTTTATTTTTGAATTGATTTAAAATGAAAAGTGCAATTAGAGGTTTAAATCTGACCAAGGGGTCTCATGTTCCCAGACCCAGAAGCCAAGAAGAAATTATACGGATGTTTCCAAGAAAAGTCAATACCAGCCAAATTAAGTGTCACACTCAAGAATCACTTTGAGCCTCCCACGGGGACATGGATTATGCATAGGATAAACTCTGTCCTCTTAGAACGTTAGGAATTTGAGGTTTTGTTTCTGTTTTTTCCCCGACATTTCTTCGTTCTCTTTTATAGATTCTTTCTCTTTGTAATGGGCTGGTTTTAGAAAACATCTTTTCATCTACACTCTGTGGCTCACAAACTAATTTACAAGCGTACTTAGCCGCTTCTTGTAAGAACAGGATAGAATGAAAAGTATTTCACTGTGTTCCCTCAGATCACACAAATAACATGCTACCTCCTTTCTGCTTTCAACCAAGGAGGCGGCACAGACCACGCCGTGTCCCTGGGCGCTGGGTCCCGAATCATTTGGAACTGAGATGTTTTTCTCAGCCAGCCTGTTTATTTGAAGTTCTACTTGCTCTGATTTACTAATCAAAAGATTTCTGGGCATTCATACTCACTGTCTCCTAAAAATTGAAAGCTTGCCCTGGAGGCTGAGTAGCACACAGGAAATTGGTGAGATTGGTAGCAAAGATCTAGGTAACTTGCAAAGATGGGTTTGAGAAGAGGCCAATTAACATGTCCTTGTCTCTCTTTGGGGCATCCGTGTACTTGATTTTCTCCTTTTGGGTCTGGAACTGAGAAAAACCTCCTAGGTGGGAAGTGAGAGAAGAGCTGCTAATTCCCTTTGATTAGCAGAAAACCCCCCTCTCTCATTTAGGGCAGGCAAGGTGGAAGCAGATACAGGTAGACAGCTGCTCTGTGGGAGGAAAACTCTGTGAACACGCAAGTTCAAGGCCACTGTCTGGCTCTGGAGGACGTGAAACCAATTCTCCATCTGGGGAAGAAAAACCCTTGTAGCCAATGCTTATGAAGAAGAAGCAAGTAAATTTTGACCCCGAGTTTCCTGATTTATCCTTGTTTGGGAGTAGATTTTTGAAGGCATGCTTTAGTTTCAAATAAACAAAGGACACACCTACAAACAGATGAACCTAGACAGGGTGGGGAGAACTGACCCTAGACCCGGTCAGCCACTGTCTACTGGTTGCTGGCATGGCCCAGCAAGGCTGTCAGGGCACACTCAGGTTCCTGGGGGTAGCTGCCAACGCACACAGCCTGCCTGGGAACTCCCTGGCACACAGAAGGGCTTGCAGGGCAGGAGGCAGAAAGAATAGGGAAGGCTTCAGCGGAGATAAAGACTTGGCCTCTATGTGAGCTGTTTCACTGAATCTAAATGAAATCAAAACATCCCCCAGGAGTCCAGTCATTGGTGCCCACCCTGCCTTTCTCTGTATTTTGGGGTTCAGCCACTTCCCTCTGCCCTATTTCTTTCTTTCTACAGGCAGGCTTGGTCATGCCTCAGCCAGAGCAGCTTTTGACCAGTAACTTCAACACCCCTCTTTATGCTGGAGAGAACACGTGCATGCACACGGTTCTCAGCAAACACAAAACTCCCCCCCGGGAGCCAAATGCACATAGCCCCGACCTGCATCAGAGCATGCCGCACCCCTCACAGACCTCAGGCCCCCCTCGGATGTGGACTTGTGGACCCCATAATGAGAACGCCATCGCTGGGGGCTCTAATCCTCTGGCAGCTCCCCGTTACTCTCTGTCACACAGAAATGCTCCCACACAGATTGTTTCCCAGAGAGAGATGCTGAAGCAGGACAGAAATGGAAAGGCCATCACAGGCTAGGATATATTAGGATATTAAATCGTCTCCAGAGAGGAATCCAGCTAAAGACCGACTTGGTAAAGCGTTTGACCACCTTCAGCTGTTCAGGCCCCTTAAACTAAATGAAGTAAAAACACCAGCCTGACTTTTTACAAGCCCTTTCTCCCAGGGGGAAGAGAAAGCCTGGGAAACCGTGAGCTTCCTGTCATGTACTTACCTGGAAAGGTGGGGAGGAACCTCCACACCTCTGGTGTGCCTAGGAATGCTCTAGTTATGCGACCTAAGAGGAGGAGGAGGAGTGTGACCTGGCTATGCAGAGAAGCAGAGCGCTAGATGCACAAGACACAGAACTGAGAAATGTCTCTACTACAAGGGCTGCTCCCAACCCAGGGCTGAAGCAAAATCCAGGCATGGGGAGGCCAGAGTGTTCTGTGACAGCAAACATTCTCCATCCCTCCGAGATCTTACTAGAGTCCACTCCTGCAGCCCCTACCCAGGCAATGGGTAATGCGGGAAACCGATTCATGCCTGGCCCTCATTACATTTGCAGTCACAGCTTATCTTTCTTGGAATAAAATGGCTCCTTTTAAAACTAGAAGCAGAGGCCCTCCCTGTTGTTCACTTAAAAATCATTTATAACTCAGTTTTGACTTTGACCATTAAAACATAATTTTACCAATAACCAAAAAAGGAGTAAAGTCATGAATTAATGTCAGGGATAAGATCTTCCATCAAGGAACAGAGTCAAAAGGGAGAAAGCTGTCTGACCTAGTGCTATAGCTGGGAACATAACCTAGAATTTAAAAAAGCCAGACCCTACCCTGAACTCAAAAAGCATTCCTTCTGAGGGTTCTTGGGAAAGTAAAATAGTACGTGTTCCCATGATATGTCTACAGTATTCTGTAGGTCTTCTGATAAAGTTAAGAATTTCCCACTTTTTTAGATAATGGCATGTATCCTTTAATAAATGTTATCCCTATAATAGTGCTTTTAGAGAATCTAGCCTCAGAAAATTGAATAGATGATTAGGACAACATTCTATATATTAGACATGATTCATTCTGATGGCCATGATTTGAAAAAATAACATGTCAAGTTATTCACGCTACCTCAGCCTTGGCAGACAATGCTGAAATTGTAAATAATTTTTGCAAGCATTGGTGAAAACATGTGTTTGGATTTGTTTTATCTCCGAAAAGTCTGCTAATAAAGGGCCTTTTCTTTTTCCATATAGGTCTTTCAGGGAAACACCAACCCCACAGATGTTGTGTATGGAGTTTTCCCCAAACCACTGATAACTCGATTTGTCCGAATCAAACCTATGACTTGGGAGACTGGCATATCAATGAGATTTGAAGTGTATGGTTGCAAGATAACAGGTGAGCTCCAACTTGAAGAGTGTCCTGTTTTGACTTGCATAAGTGCAGGTAGAATAATTTTGTATAAATGTGGTCATTTTTATTCAATAATTAAGAGCCTATGCTTTGGATTTAGGCAAATTGGAGTTCAAATTCTACCTTACTATTCACTAGTCTATTTTTTCAGACAATATACTTGTCTTTCAAAGCCTTAGTTATCTTGCCTGGAAAATAGTAAAACTGTACCCTACACAGGCTAGTTGCATTTAATAATAATGGACAGGATTAATGGCCATAAAGTATTTAGCAAAGCCTCGCACGTGGCAGGGATGTGTTTAGTGACACCTCTTCCTCTAGACTATAAGCTCCTTGAAGGCAAGGACCATGCCTTTCATCTCTGCTCCCTGGGTGTAGGGCAGGATGATACTTAGTAGATTAAAAATAAATAACTATTGCATGAAATGTTCTCCACTGGCTTCATCTTTTAAATTTTGAAGCACAGAGGTGGCCTCATCGGGTATGGTTAAGAGGAAGTTTAACTTATAAGACTTTCTCCTTTTACTCACTAATTACCCTGACAACTTTCCCTTAGGTTTTATCTCTAGCTATGTTTATTTTTCATTGAATGAAATGTACCAAAATTAGAAATCAACTCATAAATGTTTCTTGTTTTTTATTTTGTTTCTTCAAACATCAACAGTATTTTAAAAGTCTCTGACAAATGCTGAATAAGTAAATGGATTATACCCATCTGAGAGTTGAGGAAGGTTGAGATACTGAGGGATTAAGTGGCTAAAAACATAGGCCAGGTCAAAAAAGAGCTGGAACTAAAAGAATGATCCTAACTGTTACTCTTATTATGTTTCTATGGCAATCAGTGCTACTGTTACTTTTCCACTGATTTTCTTGTATGACTGTTTTTGAATTCTGCAGTACATAGCAGTCATACTAGAATTCCTTTCCGTTTAAGTAAATGCATTACAAAGCTGTCATTACAGAAGCAACCTCCAAAAAACTAGTGCAATGTAATCTTCATCGTAAGTGTAAAAGTTTAAAGACAGAATCCATACACTGATTCACTAAAAAGTAATTAAAAGTGAACAACTTCTAAAAGTCGGAGAACTACCTTTGCATGTTAGTATATATCTTTAGGGTATTTAATTTTTCATTCCATTTTTATGTTTATACTCTTTAGTATAATTATTTTTAGAGGAGAAAAATACTAATTGCAAACATCAACTGGACTTTAAAAGTCTCTGATAAATGGTGAAGGGAAAAAAATCACGTTGGCAGTTTTCCATGAAATTACAAGCAATTTGGAGAAGAGCTTAATGAAAAGGGAAAACTACACTTGTTTACAGTAGAGTCTGTCTTGTAAAAGCTGACATGATTTTTTTTTTTTACCAAAATTTTATTTCCATTCCAGAGACAAGACTTGTTTATTGTTTTGGGATCTAAGACTCAGAAAGTTCAAGGTCTTGGAGGCAGAAACTGGGTGGGGAGAGTTTTAGAATAGAAAGAACAATGAAAGTTAGATATAACCTAACCTTGGCTTCATTTTTGATCAGCAGTTAAATTACAGAAAGTTCTAGGTCATTTTCAGAGCATTACAAATTTGAGAGGCTACCCATAAATTCATAGGACAAGGCCACTTGGGGTCTGGGTGGAAATTTCTGGCCTTATCGCATGCCACTATATCAAAAAGAAATGAGGTAAACTTCACAAAGACTCCTAACATGTTAGTCTGAACTTTGAATTTCTAGGCTCTTGGGTATTTATGTCACATCATTTTAGTTGAATGAAATACTTATTGAAACCCAAACTGTCCTTTTTCATTTTCACAAGGGTTTCCCTGAGAGAGAATTCTAGGAATGTGAGCAAAGAAGACAAAAGAATTTGTTGGATATTTTTAAAAAAATGATTAAATGATATAGTTATTTAAACACAGATGTCTATAATAGCATATTCTAATGTTTTCTTACAGAGTCTATTTTATAATTATTTTAAGTGACTATTTTTCAAAGAAGTTACTGCTTTTAGGCTCAGAATGCTAATCTTTTAACCATGACATCCACTACATGTCTAAATACTTTCTCTGTAGCAAAATGGCTCTAATCTGCAAATAATTGATCTAGGCAGGTTTTGGAGAGGCCAACATGTTGCAATGATGGTCACATGCACAGAAGATATGCAGACTTATCCGGACTTGGCTGTGGATTGTCCACTTAGTGAATGTTTGACATGAGAGAGACACTTAATCTCTCGAATCTCCATTTCCTTGTCTGTAAGACTCACTTAATGCAGCATACCTGGTTTAGAGTAACTGTTCACTGAATGGTACCCAGCAAATTAAAGCAGTGCATGGTACTGAATAAATTGAACCTACAATATGCCCTGCAAACAGAGCCTCTAATTAGACAATGATACCAGTGTTTTCTTCTTGGTTATCAGGAGCAGATAATTTTCTTCTTTTTGAGATCATGGTCCCATCAGATTGGAGGTGAATGAAAGAAGAAGGGGGTTGTAGCATTACTGCAGGTCCATGAGAGCAGGGCCCTGCTGGCCTTGTTTTCTGTTGTGTTTTGTGTGCCTGGAGCACAACCAGCGCTACCTGGTTATTTTGGAATTAATGAATTGCACTTCTGTCCATGCCTTCTGACAAACAAGTGGCTGGACCTGAAATAATTTTCACTCTCTCCTGTGAAGTGGCCAAGTTCTAACACAATCTTGGTTTCAAAAAAACAAAAAAAAACCCTATCAAACTCAAAGCTACCATGTGAACACATCACTTGACTTCCAAAGCCACGAGAGACCCTAGTTTTTTAACCTGATTTTTGTCTTCAGAAATTATTTTTTCCTGAATCAAGGACCAGAGACAAAGAAAAAAAGAAATTATTTTTTTTTAGAAATATAGTACTCTTGGAAAATTCAGAGTATACAATGGTTGTCACCCTAATAGAGATGTAAAGAAAACAAGATTGGAGCAGACCATTCTGCTTTGTAGGTGATTGAGGAAGGAACATTTTCATCACTTCAGCAAAGATGGAAATTGGTGAAAATCATGTTGGTGGGTTACTGTTTAATGTATGAGAACATACTACAGACTCTGCTATCTTGTGTTTGTTAACCAGAAGTCTGTTACCTGGTGCACAGGTTCATGGGCTCCCAAAGTCAATCAGAATTCACAATGGTAATGTCAGGCACCGTAATATCCAGAAGTACTTTCTGTGTCATCAAGGGAAGATTAAATTATTCTCATTCAGGGTCTCCCATCAAATGCACTTATTATTTTCCATTCTTTGAAAATTGGTTAGCTGGATATTTGGTTTATCAGTGTATCTCAGTTTTTCCATTAAAGTTGAGTACAGAGATTTTACTATAAAATAATATCATTAAAAATAACCACCTCAATCCCTCATTCCAGAACTCATTTCTCCCTCCCATCCAGGATTGGTTTTAAGCTTTCCAAACAAGTTTGCTTGGTAAATTACAGAAAGTCCAGTTAAATTTGATGCAGATAAACAACAGATTTTTTTTTAGTATAAGTATGTCCTATGCAATAGTTGGGACATACTTATACTAAAAAAATTATTCCTTGTTTCTCTGAAATTCTAATTTAGCTGAGCATCCTGTCTCTTGTTCTAATGTTTGCTTGTTTGCTAAGTCTGGCAACACTATTTCCAGAGGGTTTGACATGTAGCCAGGCTAAACCACATCTGAGGAAGCCTATTATATCATAGAAGAATAGAGCTGGAAATGAGCATCTTATCAAACCTTGAATTAATTGTTAGTGTAATTTTTTTCTCATCATTGTTAAAAATGGGTTACATGGTTTTTAATAAAAGGCCAATCAAGGTACCTCTTTATTGGTTTCTTTTTTACATCAAGCAGACATCAGGGATGTAGTCTAACTGCACCGTGGATCTGTTGGCTGAATGGGAGGTGGGCACCACTGGGTTTGTGGGTCTATAAACTGTGACCCAGCCAGCTCCGCACTAGGGAAAGGGCATTAATCTGGTGACGGTTCTGCTCTCCTTAAAATATTCAAGTTAATGATATTTTCTCCCACATGGTGACATCTGGTCCCCATTACCAACTACACATTGCCTTTATAAAAGCTGGTTTTGAATCAGGCAGGTAGGACCACGGTGGCCAAAATATGGGACTTCTATTTTTAACATTACGCTTTCCTAGTCCCTTGGTAAAATCGTTTTCGTAAATCTTTTTTTGAATTCCCATTGAGTTTATTCTTGGTTTCCAGATCCCAGCCTAGAGCAAATGCTGTTGCTGAATTATAGGAAAGGGCACTCGAGAAAACGACAGCTGCCTTTTATTGTGTTAATAAGTTGATTCATTCAGCAAATATTTGTTGAGCAAATACTGTATATAAAACAGGGCATAATACATCGTAGAAAAGAGAAAAATATGAGTTGGTTCCTGTCCTCAAAGAAGTGAAAATCTTGGGAGGCAAAGACCAGCAATTAACAGAACTAAATATAAGCAGCGTGTGAGAAATGCAGGCAAAGCAGGGCAACTGTGTCCAGTTGCAGAGATTGGAAAAACCGAATAAATGACGTGGCATCTGAGCATAGGTCAAGATTTTAAACAGTTCAGAGACAGGAAAGGGCAGACGATGAGGAATGCCCTGTGAGAGGAATAGAAGGAAAGCCTCTGCATCCCCAGAGGTGAGGAAGTGTTTCCTCTTAGTTGGCTCTAGCAAAAGGGGGGAATGAGGAGAGGCTTCTTAAGGACATGACGTGGAAGGCCTTGCAGGCCTGGTTGAAAAACACACACACAACTCCTAGGCAAGCAGGCAGTGAATGTTTGAATCAAGTAATGACATGAGGCCAGGCACAGTGGCTCACGCCTGTAACCGTAGCACTCTAGGAGGCTGAGGCAGGAGGATCGCTTGAGGTCAGGAGTTCGAGACCAGCCTGAGCAAGAGCAAGACTCCATCTCTAACTAAAAATAGAAAAAATTAGCCAGGTGCGGTGGCTCTCGCCTGTAGTCCCAGCTACTCAGAAGGCTGAGGCAGGAGGATCATTTGAGCCCAGGAGTTTGAGGTTGCCGTGAGCTATCACTGTACCACTGCACTCCGGCCTGGGTGACAGAGGGAGACCCAGTCTGAAAACAAAAAAAATAAATACAATACAGGGTTCAGTAAAGGGATTCAGTGTCAAGGGGAAAGGACTGCCTTAGTCTGGATGTGATATATTTGCAATCACAATGAGACATTCATGTGGAAAGTCCCTAATGCAACTAGAAGTTGGGATGGGAGGGAGGACAGCTGGGGAGAAGATGGGCACTGTCCTTTCTCACTCATCCAGACGCCATCTCCCCTGGGAGTTCCCCTCTTGCGTTTCCAGGCTGAGTCACACACTTTCTTTCCTATTACCTCCGTATCACCATCTTTTTACCTTTGTTTCAGCAGCTTACTTGCTGTTGGATTTATTTTTTTTACATATCTCCAACCCATCATAAACTGTGGTTTGGGGCGGGGCCTGTACTTGAGCTGGGGATAACTTCTTGTTACCAAAGAGACTGGAACATCCATAGTTTGACATTAAACTTGGAAGACCTCAAAAGGTGGAATTTTATGCTCTCATTGAAAACATTGTCTATTGGGATGGAAGTGAAGGGAGGGGAGTTCTGAAAGAGCAGGAGGAAGGCTTGGGGAAGGGAAGGCTGCAATTTACCGTAAAAGAATCCAGAAATTGAAAATGTTATATGAATGGTTATAAAACCATATCTTTACCCAATGCATTGTATTTTCTTTCTAAGCACGGAGTCTCCCAGAAAATCATTTTACATTATCCATTTCATTCCACCTCCTAGATTATCCTTGCTCTGGAATGCTGGGCATGGTGTCTGGACTTATTTCTGACTCCCAGATTACAGCATCAAACCAAGCGGACAGAAACTGGATGCCCGAAAACATCCGCCTGGTGACCAGTCGCTCAGGCTGGGCCCTGCCACCCACGCCTCATCCCTATGTGAACGAGTGGCTCCAGGTGGACCTGGGGGAGGAGAGGATTGTGCGTGGCATCATCATTCAGGGCGGGAAGCACCGAGAGAACAAGGTGTTCATGAGGAAGTTCAAGGTCGGGTACAGCAACAACGGCTCGGACTGGAAGATGATCATGGACGACAGTAAGCGCAAGGCGAAGGTGAGGGCTCCAGACCGTGAGGACATCGGTCCTGACATCCTTGACTTAAGTCAAGGCATTGTCCTGAGGAAGTGCAACTTCCTATTTCCTTCTAGCCATGAGATCAGAGGAGGTGTGTGACGGTGTCAATAAGACCCCCAATTCCAGGGATGACAGGAATATGGTGCTGAAAGTGATGTCCGAGATAAGGTGCAAAAGAATGGCGTTGCTGGTCCCCTTTCCCTCCGTGTGGGGAAGGACAGACAGCTCCACACGAGGACAGGGGACAGGGCAGCCCTGGACTGAGGGCACAGCCCAGCAAGGCTTCAGACCGTCTCTGAAGATGCCACTCTTGTCACTTGGGTCTCCCTTATCCTCTTCTCTCACCCACGCCTAGTTTAATTGGATTTTTTTGTTTGTTTGGTTGGTTTTTTTGGAGACAGGGTCTTGCTCTGTCACCCAGGCTGGAGCACAGTGGTGCAATCATAGCTCACTGCAACCTTGAACTCCTGGGCTCAAGCAATCCTCTTGCCTCAGCCTCCCCAGTAGCTAGGACTACATGCACATGCCACCACACCTAGCTAATTTTTTAAATTTTTTGTAGAGACAGGGTCTCATTATGTTGCCCAGGCTGGTCTCAAACTCTTGGCCTCAAGCTATCCTCCCACGTCTCAGCCTCCAAAAGTACTGGGATTACAGGTGTGAGCCACTGTGCCCAGCATGTTTTAAAATTCTTAATGGTGGTAAAATACACATAATGTAAAATTTGTCTTCTTAACCTTTTCAACTGTACAGTTCAGTTCTGTTAAGTGTGTTCATATTGCTGTGCAACTAATCTCCCAAAGTTTCTCCTCTTGCAAAACTGAAACTTTATACCCAGTAAGCAACAGCTCCCATCCACCCCCACCCAGCGTCTGGTGACTATCCTTCTACTTTCTGTTTCTGAGAATTCAACGACTCTAAAGCTTCATTTGTCCTTTTGTGAATGGCTTATGTTTCTTTGCATAATGTCTTCAAGGAGGATCCATGTTGTAGCATGTGTCAGAATTTCCATGCTTTTTAAGGCCGGGTAATATTCCATTGTTTGCATAGACCACATTTTGTTTATTTACTCCTCCATTGACGGACACTTGGGTTCCTTCCACCTTTTAGCTATTGTGAATATTGCTTCTTAAGTATATTTTATATGCATTGAAGCCTTTTAAAATGTAGTTGATCTCTTGATAATTCAGTGAAAAGAAAGAGAAAGGAATCTCAATATAGAAATATTCCAACATTCACCAAAATATATGGTATAATTTTTTTTAACCAATCAGATCCACCTTAGTAATTAAGTTTTACTTAGGCTGATGGTGAAATTCATTTGATTTCCTGAGCACACAACACCAACTTGGAAAGGATGTCCAGGAGTACACTGGGTGGCCTGGCAGCTGGTTTAGGATTCCAATAAGGACCACCCCACCCGCAATCAGCAGTCTAGTTCTGTCGGCAGCATGGGAATTGTATTGGGATGAGGATACTTCTCACACCAACACGATTGGCCTTTTGATCTTAGTCTTTCCATCCCTGCTTTGCCCTGGACCTACTCCTCTTGTGAAAAAAAGAAGATTTTTAGCTCATTGGAGGAGGGAATATCAACTATCCTCACTCCCACTCTAAGCAAGTGTGGGAATATGGCTTAATAGAGTGACTCAGGCCAGAGGCGTTGCAGGCAGGAAACAAGCTGTGGTGCCGCCAGCTCCCACTCCCTCCAGATGTGGGGCTGTGTGGGGATCACCCTGTCCCTCGTGGGCTGTGGGTCAGCCCCATAGCAGCCGACCACTGACACGGTGACAGGGCCAGCCCTGTCAGAAACGTACAGATCTCTCCCCACGTCTCCCCTCCACTTGTGGTTTCTAAAACATTTTCTGTGTCGTATTTATATGTGCAGGTACCTTCTCTCTCGTGTCCACTTTGTTGTCCCCTTCTACATCTGTCACTCTTGTTTGGGGGAAAGGAAAAGTAAAATAAACATCAGAAACGGGAGTTCCCTTATGAGCTGATCTTTTCTAAGACGTGGTGAGCGTCGCGGTGACTGCACCAGAAAGTGTGAATATGCTACAGAGCAACAACTTCCTGCTGCTGCCGATGGCAGCAGCGTGCGCTGATGTGACATGTTCTGCAACACCAGGGTTCCGGGAGAGAAGGAAAACAAATCACCATATGCTTTTGATAGGGCGCGTCATATGTTTCCCCGTCTCTGTTGTCTGATCCACGCGTCTGCGATCCAGTCTAAATCCATCACTCTATTGTAGGGGATCAAGTGTGGAATTCCACGGGAAGCCTACACACATTTTTCAGTTTTAACAGAATACTCAATTCAAGATTAGTTGGATGTGTTAGGGTTTATGCCTAAAATAGGATCCTATCCATCATTATCATCCTCCTGTGACACTGAAAACCATAAAAGCTTCTAAATTGTTTATATAGAGCCTCATCTGTGGTTCCTAACACACCCTTCCACTGAAATAAAATCCCTAAGATGAAAAAGGAAACTGGTAAAACCTTTCATTTTAGAGCAGCATATATTATTTAATTATATAAAGATATGTAAAACACGCTGTGTTTAATTTTACAAATGAAGGTGACCCGCTTCGGATGCAAAGTATCTTTTAATGTAAAAGTAAAATGAATATTCAGTTTCCCCTATACTTACTCCCTGTCCCTAAACAGTGTGTGATGGACAACCTATATCAGAGTCTTTTAACTAGACTTTTCAGGAACAGATAGAAAATCCAAACACTCAGAAGCTCCCATAGTCTAAAACATAATTAGCGACAGAACACAAAGAGAATTCAAAAGCAAGTTTATACTATCAAAGTTAGCTTAGTTCCATATGGGTTTTCATTGCTAATAGTCTTCCCAGCTACCACTGACAGCTTTTATAATGTATTTACATTGCATTAATTCTTTGATCAAGTTAAAATTAAGAGATGAGCCTGGAATGCCATAGATAGAAATGCTTTTTTGCTACGATCTTTGGAGCTATGTTAAATAGACAGAACTTGCGTGTGTAGTAATGGTATTTTCATTATAATTAGTATCGTACTGACAACAACTTAATTGGGCCTAACAATAATATATGTCAAATTCTCAATTACTGGCAGCAATTGCAGTTCTATCAAGAGTGCAGAACCCCAATGGTGAATTTACTCTTGATAAAAAAAAAAAAAAAATAGAAGGAAACTTTGATTGGTAGAGGCAGGTCTATGTTAGCAATGCAGTTTTAAATTCCTAAAGGATTTTCTGAGTTGGAAAAGGCCAATTAATTTCCTTCTAGAACTCAGAAACCCCTCTGGTTCTGTTACAGCCTAACCCAATCTGTCTGTCTTCACGCGCATGCTTCCATTATCTTGTCATGACATTTCCACCACTGAATAAGCCCATTGTCGACTGGTTTATGATGTCTCAACCCAGCCACTGGCACAGTTCTCACTCTTGACTGGCACAGCCTAGGGAGGGCCAGCCACCCCATCTGATCTACCAGGTCTAGTAGCCCAATTTGCATCAAATTAAAGACAAATTAATGAAACTAAATGTGTGGCTTTAGGCATAGACATTTCTTGGATCACGGTGTTTTCACCTGTAAAAAAGAGGAGACTCAACTAGATGATTTCTAAGGGCAGAGACATCAGAGTGGTGTGGTTAAGGGCACCAGTTAAAACTGCCTAGGTGTGCCGGCACAGTGCCTCAAGCCTGCAGTCCCAGCACTTTGGGAGGCCAAGGCAGGGAGGAGTTCGAGACCAGCCTGGGCAACATACTGAGAGACCTCCTGTCTCTACAAAAAAATTTGAAAAGGCTGGGTGCAGTGGCTCACGCCTGTAATCCTAGCACTCTGGCAGGCTGAGGCGAGAGGATTGCTTGGACTCAGGAGTTCAAGATCAGCCTGAGAAAGACCCTGTCTCTACCAAAAAATTAGCTGGGCATCATAGAGGACGCCTGTAGTCCCAGCTACTGGGGAGGCTAAGACAGGAGGATCTCTTGAGCCCAGGAGTTTGAGGTTGCCGTGAGCTATGATTACACCACTGCACTCTCGCTGGGGTGACAGAGTGAGACTCTGTCTCAAAAAAAAAAAAACTGCCTAAATTTAAATCCTGGCTCTACCACTTACTAGTTGTATGGCCATGGCAAATTACTTGACTGCTTTGGGCCTCAGTTTCCTCATCTGTAAAAGGAAGGTAATACTAGAATTTATCTCATGGAGTTGTTTTGAGGATTAAATGAGTTAATATATTTTAAGCACTTAGAACAATGTCTTATACCAATAAACACCATACAATATTTGATATATATATAAAAAGGAAGGACATTCCCGATGATAAAACTATTTTATTTTTCTAATCCCCTTCCCCTTCTCCCCTTCTGCATGGGATTAAAAATGGTGTGGGAGCAGGGGATGGTGGCACATGCCTGTGATCCCAGCTACTCAGGAGGCTGAGGCTGGAGGATCCCTTGAGCATAGGAGTTCAAGGCCAGCCTGGGTGATATAGAAAGACCCCCATCTCAAAAAAAAAAAGAAAAGATAAACTGTGGAAATTGTGGTTAAAAAAATTAAAAAGATAGTTTTTTTAAAAAAAAAATGAATGATATTGGAAGAAGAGGATATAGTGAGGCTTACCCATTTCTTGGAAAAGAAAACAGGCCTAGTCATTGCTCCATTTTCTTATGATTCCACTCAAGGTTGTTGAACTTCCTGTCAATGAAAAAAGGGAAATATTATCCAACAGCAGACTGGCAGTGGGTGGCCTGGGCTCCTGAAAAGCATCACAGGGACTTCAAGCTGGACGTGCTTCAAAAGGGGTGCCCACTCATTGTACAATTTAACCAGGAATCAGAACATTGTTCTCAGGGCCCTTGGTACTTTCCTGACACGACACGGTCTTTTATCTACAAATGACTCCAACTGGTGATACGTCTTAAGTAAACAGAAATTTCGATGGTTTGGAATAACCCAAGTTTGTGCATAAACAGCCTTTGCGCTACATTAAATTTACTATCTCCTATTTCAGATATTTATTAATAACTCCTCCCTCTTCTAGAGGGCCAAGTTGTAACAAAACTAGGACCCTCTCATTTAAGAGAATGTCACAGGAATATTTATCAAAAATGGGGTATCTATTAGAAGCCCTGAAAAATGGCAAGTTCTCTTCCTGAGTTCTCTTCCTCCACCTCAAGGAAGTGATAAAAGTGTCGCTTCTCCAAGGGGTATCAGCCTATCATTTAAAAGCATGTCTCATTAAATCCTCAGCTCCCGGTAGAGCCTCAGTGTGTACTCCACACTTTCTTAGAAATGACATCTGTCACTTCTTAGAGAAGGTTTAATTGTTTTTCTTTCTCATTGATGAAAATGATGTCAGCCATTGTTTCTCTGCCCCACTCCAAGTCCTAAAGAGGGAAGAAACAACTGACGAACAGGAGGTCTTATCTTTTTTTTTTGTTTGTTTGTTTTAATGACCTGTGTCTTTCATGCTTCACAGTCTTTCGAGGGCAACAACAACTATGACACACCTGAGCTGCGGACTTTTCCAGCTCTTTCCACACGATTCATCAGAATCTACCCCGAAAGAGCCACTCACGGCGGTTTAGGGCTGAGAATGGAGCTGCTTGGCTGTGAAGTGGAAGGTAATTACGATTTCCAGAGTCCCTTCTCATTCCCTACTTGTTTTTTATTTCCTTTTATGCCCCTGATGGTGCTGCCGCAAATTGCCCCCCTTTCCCTCCGGGTGACCCTGTGTCTCTCAGCTTGCCCAGCAGGGTGGCTCAACACTCTGACATGTATGTGGGGCAGCATCTTCAGGGTGCTACTTTTGTCTTGGTTGTTTGTATGACTGTCCTCAGATTCTATGGGGTTCTCTCTCTTGATTTTTTTTTTTTAATAATTTATTGACGTAAAATTCACCATTTTAACTTAGTAGCATTTAGTACATTCACAATTTAGTTGTACAAACACCACCTCTATCTAGTTCCAAAACATTTCCATCGTTCCAAGGTCAAACCCCACACCCACTAAGCAGGTAACCCACTTGCTCCTCCCCCAACTCCTGGCAACCACTAATTCCTTTGCCTTTTTAAATATTGTGTAGAGGTGTGTGTCTGATCCAGTTTCTGTGATGATAGTGTTGACTATCATCACATAGTGGCAGGAAGCAGCATTTGACAGACTAAGACATCAAGACACATTATCTTGGATGAATTTCTTAGGCTGCTACAGAGAACACAGAACAGAGAAACAGAACTTTACAGGAGATAATGTATACGAAAATACGGTGAAATCTGTTTGGGGATGTTACCACATACACTTAGATTATTCTATGAAGTTCATATCAAGTATAAATTCAGTTCACACACTGACCTCAGGAATGCACTCTCTTTTAATATAAAATGAATTAGATGAATGTTTTGAGCTGGTTATTGTACCATTTAATATTCTTGTGCACTAGAATTCCCATCTGCCTTAGATTTGGGCATACGTGAGTTACCTACACCAGCTTTTCTGTCTCCATAGAGGTCCTTCTCCAGGCTGGCTCAGAGGATGACTATAGTGGGCATCCAGATGTTAATCCATTGAGCATCGATGCTCACAGTAGTTTTAAAGAATGCTTTTTAATATCTCCTTCTTGTGGCTTTAAAATCATTTGTGTTTTGAGCTGCCCAAATGTAATTACATTCCTGAACACATTAAATACCATAAAACTTTTCTTATTATGCACTACAAACTCTTCAGCTATCAATCAGCATACTACTGAATAATTCATCACTACTTTTCAATGTGTTTATTTAAAAGCAAGCCATTATCTCCCATTCTTTACTGTGTGGTTGTTTTCATATCTGTAGTCATGTCCTGGACTTCTAAATCATCCAGTCTCTATCAACACAGACCAGGAATGACCATGTGCCAGGGCTTTGACAAAAATGCCAAGAAAATCAGGGACAGGCAGACCGCACTAAGTGCAGATGCCTTCGTTCAGTTTCCTGGGAAATGTAGTCATCTGGAAAAGGGAGTGTGCTGCTCCCATACAGGTCTTTGCCTGGGTTCTGGAAAGCAACGCTGATTTAGGAGGTGGGGTGAATGGATGGTTGAAAAGACTGAGCCTGGTGGCAGTTTGCCAGTGTCAACTCTGTAGTGCAGTAGAAACTGTTTGGGAAGGGGATTTGGCTGCAGATGTTCCCCAGCACTCACAGAAGTGAGGAAGTTGCCCTGAGCTGTATGAGAAACCAACATCTGGGGAAAGTAACGTACCATCCAAGCTTTTTAACACAGTTGGTGAAAGGGAGTACATTTCTTCTACTTTATATCAATTAACAGGCCCTTATTAAATATATACTCTGTGCCTTGTTCTACAGGAAAGACCTAAAAGGATATAGACAGAGGATAAAGTCTAGTCCAGTCTCCCATTTGTGCCCATCCTATTTTGAGCTAGTACTTATATTTAAGAAACAATTAGAGAACCACAGAAGATAATGTCTTTTCAAACAGTAAAATTGAAGCAAACAGATCATTCACTTTCTACTTTTTTCAACCTAATATAGGCAGTGGCCCTGGGCCACTTCCAGTGTGGAACTCCACCTTTAGAAACACCATAAGCAATGCAGAAAAATCAGCAAAATGAATAGAGAGTTTAAAATACTTAAAAGTAGCACATTATCAAGAGCAAGGAGAGCTTAGGGAAGACAACTACCTGGATTGCCAGAGAGAAAGGCATCTACTGATACAGTAACAGCAGTCAGTAGAGCCCAGAAGACATGCGTATGCGTTTTACAAAGTCTGGACTACACGCCTAAATGGTGTGTGCACGTTATCTATACACAGTGATTTCCCAGTTATTATTGGTGTGTGTACTTGAGCAGCTGAACAAGTTGAAACTTAGCTATGTTTCCACATTTGTCGTAACTCTGCTTGGCACTTAAGCACCATAACAAACAGTGTCACATTTTTATTGAGAAAGCCACAGTTCCTGGCACATTCCTACTGGCCAGAAGCTATCAGAGAACAGTCCCTTCCTCCCTCTCCCACCAACATCTTGTCTGGTTCTCAAACATCAAGAGAACTGTACATTATCTCGAATCTTGTAAAGTGAAATATAATGCCCCAAACTGTAAAATATTAAACAGATTGCAAAAATGAGTAACAGACTGAAAAAAAATAGACTGAACTAAATTGAAAGGACTTCAAAAGCAGTCTTTGATTAATGTTGGCTACTTTTCAACTACAAATTCAAAGATATGGGAATACCGACCAGCAGTGGAATGCAATCCTACGAGGGTTCACGTAAAATGACCCTCAGGATATCTGAGACAACTTTTCTCACACACCTGCTTTGGAAAGAGGGCTCACGGGTTGAGAAGCTACTTAAAGTGAAATGGAATGACCCTTTAAAAAAAGAACAATATTGTACTAAACGTGAATGTTGAGACTCCCTTTGGGGGGAAAAATACAATATAAACTTAGCAAACTTAGTAAATACTACAAATATAAAAGAATTCATGACAAGTGAGTTCTCCAGCACCTTGAATATGAAAGGAAAAATAGTTCAAGCAAAATCTCTATCGTCAAAGCTCTCAACTCCAAGGTCATGAATAAATAGTCAGTGAGAATTCAAGAGCTTTTCAGAAAAAAAGGATGTTTACATAGATAACTACAAATAAAATGCTAAGGCAGCCAACTCTACTCAGCAGATATAGATCAAATACCAAAAAAAAAGCAATCTCTGATACATTCTGCAGAATCCAACTCCATTTAGCTCCTGAAAGAGAGGCAAACCATGTGCCTGGCCTTCTTACCGCAGATTAGAGTTTTCTGCAAAAGCCTTAGCAGATCCAACAGCCAGAGGCTTGAGAATACATTTCGAAGGTGTGAGATAATAATCCTTGGATCTCCTTTCAGCACCTACAGCTGGACCAACCACTCCCAACGGGAACCCGGTGGATGAGTGTGACGACGACCAGGCCAACTGCCACAGTGGAACAGGTGATGACTTCCAGCTCACAGGTGCAGAAACCATCTTCATCCCATTGCTGTGCCATTTCAGTTCATGTCATAGTTGAGACCAGCTAAGGTCTGTGTGTGTGCTTGTAACTCTGCATGGCATCGGGGGGTGGCAGAGCTGCCCCAGGAGGGGAGGCCTCCTTGCCAGAACACGTGCATCTTCATTTCCTCATGCCATCCATGTAAACGAGTTGTTCTCAATAGCCACAGCCATTTGAAACAATAATTAGAGCCATCTTCAGAGCTAAAGGCTAGGGTTGTCTTAACTTCCTCCATGGCTAAATGTGCTAAACTGATTCCTCATTTTCAAGCCTCTCCTCCCCCCATAACACTTGCACCACCACTATGTAACCACACACTTTATAGAATGTTTATTTTCATTTTTTCATGGGGTCAAGTTTTTTTTGAGTGAATTCTTTATTCAACTAACTGATGAAATTATGTTTATATTTGAAATGCAGCTTGTAAGTTGGGATTTTGTAAATCGATCTACATTAAAATTTACAAAGGCAAAAAATTAGGTGTTTTCACATCACCACCGACTAGCACTAGCAAATATATCAGAAGTGGTATGTGCCAAATGCCTCACTAATATATCTATAGAATTACTCCCTAATCTCCTAAAACCCTAACAACTAGAAAGTTACTTTCTCTTCCACTTTGGAATGGCAGAGGAAATGTTAAGCAAGTGGGGAAATGGGATTGCACCATTTGGAAATTGGCCAAGGCACTAGGATTTTCACCCTATTGTTGCAAAAGGTATCATGGGACCTGGACTGCCACCCGGGTCAAATGTGGTTTCATATAGCATCTGACTCTCATTTTAGATTAAACACAAGCCCTTGAATGCAGCTCTGTATTTTTACCCAGAAGGGACTCAGCCCACATAATTAATTTCCACAGGCAAAACTGAAGGCGTTACCATGTAACTTCATAATAAGGCCACATTATTGGCTAACACATTAGTGCAAAATCTGGAAGGAGATGTCCTGCAGTACATTTCCAGCTACTTCAAAAGCTTATCTCAGAAGAAGCAAGAGAGCTCTGCACTCTGAAATGGAAAGGGAAAAAAAAAAATCTAGCCCAGAAATTTAGTGCTGTGAACTGGTTTTATATATAAATCCTACCTCCTAAAGGTGTCTCTTTCCAAATTTCTAGGATAATCACTTAACATTCATGTGGCCAATAAATGTCACATTGCTATGGGCTTTTGAATGCAAATCTTGTATATCAGTAGCTACAAGCCACAAAAATTACCTTAATTAACATAGAGGCATTTTCTGTGTAAGATGTTAAGGTGTTAAGTTCAAGTTGAACACCCTATAGCTGACAGAAAAAACAGAGTACTGTTCCATGACCCAGGTCCTCTGGAACCTTCCGGGGGTGCCTATAAACATCCTGCCACAAACTTCAGCTGTTTTGTGGATCCCATCACACATCTTTGGTGAAATTTCTCATAAAAAGGAATGACTGCAGTGTCACAGTATACACTTTTCAATTGCCCTCTTGTGGAGGTGGTTCTTTTCTTTATAAACCCTAAAGTGGTCAGTTAATATTGATTAGAAACGAAGTCACAGATTTACTCCTCATATCAGAACAACCAGCCTTCTCATTTTTGCATTAGTTCATGACTGAATCAATTGTAACTCAAGCCTTTGAATGAAATAGGGCGAGTATGTTAGCCTGGAGCAAACTGTGTATGGCAGCAAGTTACAAACCACAGAAAATGGGTCATTTATCGTGGAAACACTGACAATCCTTTAAAAGTACAAAGTGTTTTGCTTTTACCTACAGTGTTTAAATTATTTCTTGGGTAGGTAGGAGAAAGTTCATTCCAATTTGTTCTAACATATTAGCGTGGCAAAAAAAAAAAAAAGTTATTTTCTCAGACCAGCACATTTGTCTCAATAATTCTATAAATTCCTACGTATATTAAGAACCTCTGAGGGTGTTAATGCCTACCCCTCAGCCCCCAGTCAAGAAGAGGTGATTTTTAAGAAGACATTCTCATGTTTCATATTTATTGCATGAAAGCTAATGTTTCCTTTTTTAAAAATTCATTTTACTTTGTAAAGCTATTTGTTATTCTTTTCTGAAAGTGGATGTGCTCACATATAATTGTTGGCAAGGAGCAAAATCCTCACCTAACCCAGGTGCCTTTTTACAACACACCCCCTTGCTCACATGCAACATTGTATCCTTTTTGCTAATTCTGGCACAACTACAGAATTTACTGTGAGACCTGCAAATTTTGTATGTTTAGTGTGATGAAACAAACCATAAGCATTCTCACTTTCAGCCGGGTAGGTGGGAACATGGAAATTGGGATCAGTGCCATCTTTGGTGGTATTTAGTTTCTTAGGACAGGGGTGTTGATTTAATTTCTTCTCCTGAGGTGACCTATTGCATATAGAGGGGGAGAAATATTGTAGCAAAATGCTTATTATTTACAAACAGCTCTGAATTCCAGGTGAATGGTAGCAAATGCATGGAAATAAGCAGAGAGTTTGCTCTCCCATACTTGCTTGCCAAGGTCAAAATTCTCCCTGGAAGTTACTCATTTGCAAATGCCTTTGAAGTCATTAGATAATACAATTGCTTCAAAGGCATGGGGAGGCCAGATTTCACATTGGAGCACTGTGTGTGTGTACCCAACAGTGGAATTTGGCCCCCAACCTATAACAAAACTGATAATGCATATCGGTTTTAAAAAGTGAATTTTCACCTTGAATCTTTCTCCTGTAAGCCCACTGGGAACAGAATGCTAATGTATTCTGGCCTCCCTCCAATTCTGCCATTACAGATTCACCTTGCTAACCCGTAATATATGTAATGCTCTTCCCATTGCCTGCCTTATTGAGGCCATGCACACGTGTGACCACTCATCCAACATATTTACTGGGAGATCAGGGGTAGCTGCTGCAGTCAATTAGCTCAGAAATCTGAAGACCATTCCAAGAGCACGATTTTACGGCTCTCTGATTCATGCTATGGATGTGTGACATGATTTCCCATCCCTGGACGCTGTAGCATAGGCCTGGCCCCAATAAAGATCACTACAAGTCCTTATTGATTGATGCTATTGGAAAGTGCGCAATTATGGCACCTCATGACCACTTCCAGAACTTCCATAATGGTCTTGGGCCTGCCTCACTCCTTCACCCTGAATTAGTCCTGTTCTTTCTCAAGGTAACAGGCTCCCTCCGACCACCTCCAACCATAATCTGCATCCCAAATACACAGGAGAAAAAAGTTTCTCAAGCACAGTCATAAACAGCAAACTGCTATTTCCCAAATGTAGTGGATTATAAGACTCACCTGAAAAGCTTTCAAAAAAAAAAAACCAGATTTTCAAGGCCTTACCCACAGAGATTCTAGTTCTCAGGTCTGGAGAGGCTAGGTCAATAGGAAACTGCAATTCCAGCAAGCATCAGGTAATACCTATGATTGGGCAAGTTTAAGAACACTGCTTGGAAACAGAAGTATAATGATGAAAAGTGGAAAATGGCTGAGTTAAGACATGGAATAAGAAAAGGTGAATCTCAGTAAAGTCACAGCCTGTCCCCTGACCAGAAAAGCCAAAGAAGACCCAACCGATTGAAAGCACACACTGTTCAGGGTATTATTTTCTCAATCTCCCAGTTCCTCAGGACTGCAAAGGAAATGTTTCTCCCCTTCCCCTTCTGCTGCCTCCCACAGCTTCTCCAAACCACATACTGGGCAGAGTGTTTGTCCTTGGGAAAAATAAACAACCACAACAGCCAATGAAAGGAGGAACACTACCGTCCACTCTGAAACTTCAGTTTTCCAGTTTTTTAAAATAGGTTGTAGGGACTGGCCTTGCAACTTCCCTGAAGGCACACATCTGAAACCGTGGAATACAATTTGAAGCTCAGAGGTCTGGGTCAAGTTTAATACCCAAGTCACCGAGGACATTCAGAGGCCTTTGCCTTTCACTATGGCAATTGTATGCCACGCTCAGTCTGGGAATCAGAGAATGCCCTTGGAACAAAGTCTCCAACTCTCCATGCCTTCCGCATGCTTTACAAAGAAATGTGTTAGAATATATTGTGTGCTTGGAACTTGCTAAGAGAGTAGATTTTAAGTGCTCTCACCACAAAAAAATGTTTGTGAAATAGTGCATATATTAATTAGCTTGATTCAGCCATTCCACAAGGTATACGTATATCAAAACATCATGTTGTACACTGTAAATATATACAGTTAAAAAATTTTAAAAAGAAATATGTTAGGGAAAAAAATAATAGTTTGTTTGAATTTAATATTGTGGTGAGCAAAATATAGGTGAAACAATGACTATTGTTGGAATTAAAGAAGGGATTTTCTTTGGAAAATGTGTGCCTCTGATAGATGTATATAAGCTTACAACATCTCTCTCCTACAAATTATGTACCGTTTTCTTATTTTTTTATGTTATTGTTTCTGTTTTTCAGGTGGTACCACCGTGTTGAGCACAGAAAAGCCGACAGTATTAGACAGTACCATACAATCAGGTATGAAATAAAATCTACAGTGTGGTATATTTCATGTCCTTGGAATGTCCTCCCCCCACGAAAATAGCGCACTGCCACGCTTCTTGGTTTCAGCTTCCCTGAAAGTCCTAGAAGGAGAGATGCCACGCAGCATCTGGTCTCCAAGCGTGAGCCGTAAATATTGCTTTCCTTTCATCCACATGTATATGCAGCAGGGAACGAGATTTCCTTCCCCATCAGTAATTGCCAAATGGTGACAATCCCAGCTCTCTACGGAAGGAACTGAGTAACATACTTTGTTTAAAAGCAGCACATCTAGGACATGGGTTGTGTTTGCAAACTAGAGGAGAAGGAAATCGCGCAGGCAGCACAGCCTGACTATTTATTTTCATCACGATCCTGCAAAAACCAAGACAGGCAAAGTTTGTCAGTTTTGCCTGCCACAGAGTTGGCAGTTGTACAACAGCGTTTCCAGTGGGTGTGCCACGGAACGGGGTTCAGGAAACTTCAGTTTATAGTTGTGCACGGGGAGAGGAGCACCCTTGGGAACAGCACCTCCTCATCCTTTTGATAGAAAAGCGTAACGACTTTTAAAGCCCACAGTTTGCTGTTTACCAGGGCCAGCCGTGGTTAAGCAGTGTGGCCTTCCTCTTGCGTGCTTTTGTTTTTTGTTAGCATTCTGTGAAATTCTTCTCCGCAGACACATGCAGAGGGAAACCCGGCGGGGGCGAGGGGGGAGGATAAACAATCAGAGGTTTTAAATACTTAAAAGTTAATCATTAGAGTAAGGTGAACAGGTCAGTTTTCCAGCTTCTCCCATTTCCTTTATGGAAGCTCACTCGGCCTGGGCCTCCACAGTCGTTTATTAATGGGGCGTGTGGTGTATATCAATGTTTCCTCAACGGTATGGCCCTACCCGGCTAGGCAGAAAGTAGAAAGGGCTGCTCTAATTAGTATGCTTCCTTAAAGGATGCTGTCACTGTTGACCTGATTAAACTGCAAAACAAACTTCTCTTCAGTTGAACTTAACCCTGAGTTGCCCTGTGATTGACAAAACCCATGCTACCATCACACAGCCCAAACACCCCCAAATACCAAAAGAAGAAACAGTGTTCGCCTAAATGCCAAAAACACTGCAGTCCTGCACACGTCTTTTGAAGTTATAAGATGTGGCCTTCAGAGATGGTGTAGCCGCCTCGTATACCTGAAGCTCCCTCACGAGGGAAGCCCAGCCTCTCGCTAGCTTCCTACCTTCCCTAAGGGTTCTCTCCCCTCAGTGGAAAAGGGATACTAACTGCCTAAGGCCTCTCTACATACCTCTGGAATAGGGAAGAGGGGTGAGGTGAATAAATGAAGTTCTGATCATGTAGCAAACATTTTTACTGTTGTTTTAGTTTCTTCTCTTACCAGAGAAGTAATTAAAGCCACTATGGAGTTGCCAACTAATTTGCTTTGTCTCATCTCTCTTCTCCTTGCTTATTAAAAGAGTTAGGGATCATTTAAAAAAATGAAAGTGAACAACAGCTGTGGAGAAAATGGAAAGTTCTATCAGATTCCAAAACTGAGATAATCCTCCCTGAACGTTCAAGGTCTATATTATCAGAGCAGACAAGATTTTGTTGACATATTTGATCTGTGCATGACCTCAAGGTCATTCCCATGATGGCTTCACAGAGGGGCCAGTCAGTCCTCTCACAGGGTCCACTGTGGTCAGAGCGCAGGTGAACAAATCAGGAAACCAGTAAGACCCATTCCTCCCACTGTCGGAACCAGTTCAGTTCAGACCATGCTGGCTTACTGACCAGGACTGGTCCAGTCTGGTGTGAATTTCATGGTTGGCCCAGTGTCCTTTGCGAATGGACTTGGTTTTCTGTTTTTCCATTGTCTGAGGTCATGAGTCTGGGCTCCAAGTCCTTGTTCATCGGTAAAGAATTGTGTGACCTCCTCGGGAAGAGTTCTGTTGGTTGTCACATTCTGGCTAAGCCCATGCACAGATTGCTGCACAAGGACCTGAGTATGCTTTGAGTCAGAGGTCAGGTCTACCACTGGCCAGCTCTGAGGTGTCCACCCAGTGGTCAGATTCACCTAGCCAATGCTTTAATCCACACTGTTGTGCAGGTTTCAGACTCTCCAAGCATCTTCACAAGCAGCAGTAAATCAATCGCCCCCTAAACCTTCATCATAATTCAATTTTTGCTGAAGCCATTATAGACTCAAGCAGAGTCTTAAGATTTCATTTTGAGGATTCTTATCAATATAATAAATTTGGTGGGCGTATAATATTCATATGCTGTCTGGGTTGTAATCAGATGCATAAAAGGCTATTAATGGTCTGCCAGGAACTGATGAGAAACCCTGCGTTTTGAATCCAGCCCTCTCTAGCAAGGGCTCTTAGCCTCTGAAGATTTTCCAATGTTTCTACGGCAGCTCAGAGGCTGTTCGTAACCTATGATTACGTGGGCCTCGGCACCTCCACTTGCTTGGACTGAAAGACCAGTCTATGAGTAAGCGAGTTACCATACTCAATAGAAGTTTGGAATACAAGATTTAAAAATTAAATCCTTGTGCATATATAGGGTGCTAACGATTCAGCTTCAGGCAAGATGGGTTCAGCAAGCACAGCTGGTGCTTGCACTCAGAGGCTATAAATTTGTTTTAAGTTCAGAATATTGTTTCCTGCTACTTTTAAGAGTCAAGAAGGGATTTAGCCAGATTATTCCCATTGAATTTAATGAGAATTGTGTGCAGCTTCAGGGCCTGGGTAGTATTTTGAAAATGTAAAAGTCAATAGTCCTATATGTTTATTTCTTTACTTCATTCGTCCATTTGTCCATTTACTTTTTTTCCTCTTCCTTCTCTCCCCTTTTCTCCTCTCTTCTGCCCTTATCTCTTTCTCTCTCTTTTTTTCTTTTTCCTTTCTATAAATGTTTATGGGTATTTTGTGTGATTAATTAATTGACTTCTAGCCAGGCTTGAATGTTCAACATTGAGCTACTCACTCCACAACAAAATGCATTGATTTTAAAACGCTTCTTTTAAATGAACAAAATTGCTGTAAGTTTTATCCTGGAGGCAAAAAAATAAAAGAGCTGTAAAATACAAAAAGTTAGAGCAGTTCACCTTGTTAAATTCACAGGCTTGGAAAGGACACTGGAAGGTAAAGGCGGACTTCATTCACTGCAGCAAGGAGAGATGTCTGAAACATTTTCTCCGTGTCCTAGTCGTTACAGAAATAACCAAGTTCATATATTTTATGATATCATCAGAATATTAATAGCCACAATAATGGATGATGTGGTTTTCTGTACTACACAAGAAATTTAATGTATTACTCAGGCAAGTATAACCAGAAATGCGTGTGCTGGGATGGCTCTCTGCCCTCCTGGATGTGCATGTCTTATAAAGTACATTTAAGGAGAAAAACCAAAACCACACTCACATTAACATTTTCCAATATTAACATTTTCTAACATGAGATTATGCAACAGTACATTCCAGGGTCACGGGCATTGACGTCCAAGGTTGCTCAACCATTCAGTCACCGTTCAGTTGAGTGTACTTCATCTGCATAATTCCATCTTGCTGCGCAAAAGTGTGGTAAATTTTGGAGAGGGTTTCTCATGCCTTAAGAAGTCCTATTTCATGGTTATGATAGACTAGACATGAAATATATCTCTCCAATGACACTACAGCTGTGAAATACAGCCCTTTTGCGCCTACTGTAAGTGTACACATTGTGTACATCCCACAGTTCACTAGTTTACTTTCCCAAATTGGCTCTTTTCACCCTTTGAGAGGTGACATTGTCATTGGGAGAATCCAACCTGCTCAGTTTTGACAATTCATAGGGCGGGTTCCTTCCACAATTTGACATTAGCACTTGAAAAGAGTTCCTTGGATACTAAAAATGCAAAGTAAATCACCTTTATCTGTTCAATAAATCTTTCCATTAAAATTCCTCCTGCCATTGTGACAGTGGGGGAGGGGCAGTGGCGACCAGGCTCTGAGGAGGAGGAGGTGGAGGAGGAGGGAGGCGCGATGCTTTGTGTTAAACACTTGGGCAAGTTAAAGAAAAGCTCACAGCGAGATATGGTCTCAGCCAAATACAGCAGATAATACCCGACTTCCCTTATTGTTCATAGGGATTCTTTTGAGGCGTATTTTTCAGTTAAGTTGGCCAGAGGCTCTGGGTGCCTCCCTGTCTGCTTCAATGCTGCCATCTCGTGGACTGCGTAAGCTCAATGACAAGGGAAGCTTCATTAGAGAAAGCAGCCACTTTTGTGTCTTTCACTTTATATTGGGGGGGATGGGCAGAAGCCTGAGAATCTCATCTTTGGAATGATTTTTTATTGTTCGCTTACATTTACCCAAACAAATCCCAAGTATCAATGATTTCATTCTTCCCATACTTAAAAAGTGAAGTTCCTTTCAAAAGAAGAGGGCACATAAAAACAATAGGGCTATGGGTTTTAAAAACACCCTGATCAGGTAGCACCCTGAAGGACATGGAAGACATACCTTTCCTGCAAATCCATTCACTTTCTTTTGATTCCCAAAGAAGCATGCTGAACACTAAAAAAAATAAAAATAGGTCACTATTTCAATGTGCTTTGGCTTTTCATGACCTTGCATTGAGGTTTGAAGTGGGACAATTTATATGTAAATTTAGAAATTCACCAAAAAAGCAAAAAGTTTTATACTTAAATTAATTGACCTGATTAGAAAGCACAGAAGAAAAAAAACTAATAATCTTATAAAAATGCTTCTGAGATTTCTTCCCTAACACTAAAGAACTGAAGCATCAGCTGTTGAGGTGGGACAAGGACGAGGCAGTCTGCCAAGTCACTTTTCCAGACTTTTGAGGCTCCCGGGTCAGTCTCTAATGAAGATTCTTTTCATTGGTGGATATCAATTTATGTGATTCATCCTCAAGAACAGAGTACCTTTCATATTAAATATTGTGGAAATAGGAAGAATGCGGCAGATGTCATATATGTGCTTTGGAAAGTAGCTTTCCTGGAAATTTTATGTAAACCCAATTTGTCAGGCTGTGCATAATCTTTTTAAAGCTGGATTAAAAAAAAAAAAGAAGAAGAAGAATTTACTAAATGTGATTTTGCAAACATTTTCACATCTTCATGCATCTCTTGGTTTCTTGGTAATCCTGGATTTTGTGGCTTTCCCAGAATTTTCGAACAGATGTGAGGTTGTGTAAATCGTGCTTTCCATGAACAAATTAAGGGCCTTTCTGACCCGAAATGATTAAATTTGTCTTTCTCTGCTTGTCTCTATTTTTCCTTTCCACCCACAAAAGAGTTTCCAACATATGGTTTTAACTGCGAATTTGGCTGGGGCTCTCACAAGACATTCTGTCACTGGGAACATGACAATCACGTGCAACTCAAGTGGAGTGTGCTGACCAGCAAGACAGGACCCATCCAGGATCACACAGGTAACAGAGAGCTTGCTGAGGCCTCAGCGTTTTGCAAATTCTCTTTGATTCTGAGAGGGTGTTATTGGAGAGGGTTTCTGGTGCCTGTGAGATTTTTTTCTTTTTTCACTCATGCTTTAATTTTCTGGAATTAACAAGGTCCCTTTCCCCAGGACAGATAAGCTTGGTGCAAGTAGTAGGAATGAATACTGATTAAACTTGGCCACTGATTGGCCTCCCTGGAAAACAGCAAAATGTATGAATTGATACTTATCTTGTGCTTTTTCTGAACTTCTTATTATGGACCAGGTCAAACATATTCAAAACTAGAAAAGAAATAGTATAATGAACCCTGCAGGTACGTAATCCTGCTTTGGCAATTATCAAATCACAAATCACAGGAGTCTTATTTTGTCCCTCTCATCCCTGATTCTGGATCATTATCAAGCTAATTCAGGTATATATTATGGCATCTCATTCATCTTTACATCTAAAGAAGCAATAAGCAAACCTATCGCTTGCTCCCTCTTGGCCCCGAGATGAAAAAGGCAGGGTGGGGATTCTTAAAGTTTCTTCAGGGAAAAGGTTTTTAAGTTGAGCCCATTTCTGCTGAGCAGGTAGAAACCTCACTACACTCCAGCTCACGACCTGTCCCGCTCCTGCCTTATTTTCTTTTTAAGATTAATGGTTGGGGGAGGACTGGGTTGGGAGACAGAGGGAACTGGGAGCCACTCTAGTGAACTCTTTCATCCAGCCCCATCCTGTTTTCCTCCTGGCCATTTGATCACCCAACTTAAGGTATGGCATAAAGAAGCAACAAAGCCCAATCCACAAACTTCATTTACAGAGGACTGCTTACTCAAGCAGTGGCTTCCCAAAAGGTACCCCAGAGGGGCATTCACCGATGCTGGGAAATGTCATTAAATTCTCCCCACACTGGTGCTCTGGGTGTGTGAGTCAGTGGGCCGATGAGTGGGCCAAAGTACTTCATGCCTTCTCCTTTTTGTGGTTCACTCTTTTTCCCAGTGAATATAACCATTAAATAGGTTGAATAGGCCTCCTTCCACCGCGGCTACCTCCTCGCCTAATGAGAATGACAAGGAAATTGGATAAAATTGGACTCCTTCAATTCTGAGACACTTTCAATTGAATCTTAAGACAAGCAGTTTTAGAAAACTTAAAATACTTTGACTGTAAGTGGCACTGTACATAGAAATGGCATCAAATTAACTAAATGCAATTAGCTGAAATGAAGGCGGTAATGGTGGAAAAATGGATGCAGAGTCAAGCAAAATAGCGCAGTAGGATCTGACATTCAAAGGAGGTTAAAAGCTATGTTAGCCAGAGACAAAAGCTAAAAGGCTTGCAGAAGTAAAGTGCTAATTGAGAAAATGAAGACAGAGTTCCTGACCCAGAGCTGTGATAAAATCCTTGAAAAGGAAAATATCAGTGCTTTATGTGTTGGAGTATCAGAAAAGGAGGGCTTGTCTTCGATTCCCAGCTGAGAAGTGTGATTCTTTGAGAAGGGTTTGACTCTTTTGTTCTCCCCGCCACCCAGATTTACTCGGCTGTAGTGCCAGGTCAGCTCTGACTAGAAAGAGCCCCCTCACAGCTCTAGAAACAGGATCATTTGTTGAGAGAGATGGGTGAGCCCGACATCTGAAAGGCAGGAACTTGTTAACAGGAAAAAAACACTAGATGAAAAGTGCCCCTACACACCCATAGCTCCTGTGCACAGACCCATATTTGAGAGTAGTTGGCACTTTTTTATAGTATTATTTGGTGACACTTTGCAAACCAGACATTAAGGTTTGTTTTGTTTTGTTTTGTTGTAATTAACATTATCTAGGAAAAATGTTCTGCTACTTAATGTTGAGTTTATTCCAAGTAAGGAATCCCACTTACTTGGTTTTCTGCCTTGGACCTCTTAAGACTAAAACTATGTACCTCCTTATGGAGGATTCGTGAAATCTGGCATCTTTCCTGGTTCCCGAGCAAATGTTATTTGAGGAGCCCTGTTACCTGGCAGATGCCGTGTTGAGCACTGGAAGTCCAGGTGTGAAGGAGGGAGTCCCCTCACTTGAGGACCTCACAGTCTGGTTGTGGGTGGGAAGCGATTACAGTGCAGTTGGGGGAGGGTGTCCAATAGCAGAGGCCAGAGAGGATAGCAAAAGCTGACACAGGAGGGGTCCGAGAAAGCGGTCATTTCGCAGAGGCCATCGAAGCTAGGCTTGTTTTGCTGGATCTCCAGTGGTGTGGCTTGGACAGATTCCTCCTGGGAAGCAGAGAGAAACAGAGCATACGTGGCCTTGGGAGCTTTGTGAAGAAGTGTGGACAGGCTGAAGGCAGTGAAGGGCCCCTGCAGAATTCTAAGCAGAGGAGAGACATCAGCACCTTTTGGAAAGACCATAAGGTGAGCAGGGCAGGGGTCATGAGTCACTTCTCAGGCAGCCTCTACCCTCTGCCTATGCCCAGGTCTCTTCTTCTTTCTACCACTTGCTCTCTGGCCTAATGGAAGCTCAACAGATGGGCTCAAGAAGTGGGCTCAATACATGTGTTTGTATGCATTGCCCATTGCAGCATTGCCCATTGCAGCAATGCCCACAGCATTGCCCATTGCAGCAATGCCCGCAGCATTGCCCATTGCAGTCTTTTTCCATAAGATTAGTGGACGGGGCAAGATGGTGTGTTTTTTCATGTCCATCCTGGTGGACTCATCTCAGTGAAATGGCTCCATCACACAGACTGGTGATCATGCTTAGTAAATCAGAAGGGTGAAAAAAACTCCAGGAGTGACTGTGTTGGCTCTGTCACAGGGGGTGCTCTGCAAAGGCAGGGAGTGCAAGAGACATCCCACAGTATCAGACATACTGCTGGAGCGTGGCTTATTTTCACACTGCATTTATGATTCCACCCTTCGGCTTTAATAAGAGTGTTATGGTGGGATCTCATGGAAGCAGCCAGGTAAGGGAAGGAAGCTGCCAGCTAACACATCCGCACCCACCTGGATGCTGTTGACACAGGTGAGCAGACAGGACAACGTACCCACATATGCACAGTGAAAAAGTCCTGCACAAACACACAAGTCTCTTGGGTGGCAAACACAACATCCCGCTGCTCACCGAGGCCCAAGCTTCAGATTCGCACCTAATCAGGTGAGGCGTTAGAGGAGGTAATTTCTATTTGCAGAGCCAACAGTGAAACATGAGTTGTGTGTTTAGACCAGGTGGTGGCAGGAGGAAATGTTCCCACTGGGGGTAATTAAAAGCGAAGCCAAGACAAAGTTCTTGCAGCTCGGCAAGTGTCTGCGTTGCCAAAATGGCAGGTTCTAATGAGCCTCCGCAATGCAACCTTGCGTCTCCTTGAACCAGAAGCCACATCAAACAGAAAAAGCGGGGCACATGGTAGATCAAGTTCTCGGGTGTGTTAAAGGAATTTATAAACCATCCAGACAAACTAGGGGAAAAATAATCTGAACTTGAAAAATGAGAGAAAAAAAAAAGATCACACTAGATTATTAGGAAAAACTGCAGGTTTATTATCATCAAGCAGTCATAGTGACCAAAGTGTCAGTGATGAGTAAGGTACGTCTCAATGATTCCATTTAATATCTGTGTTCACATGGGTGCTGCTGAGCAAGCTTAAGGCTGCATGGAAATAAGGATTCTTCTTAGAGAGTCAGACATTCTTGGTTGAGACTGTGCACAAACTGGGCTTTCTGTCTGTGGTGGTGCAAAGACCAATTTGAGACACAGCCTGTGTCCATGTGACAACGCATTCCAAATGTGGAGTGTCCAGATGGGTGCTGTTTTCCAGCCTCCCTTGATCAAATGTCCATTTGCAGACGCTTCGAGCAGGGCCACAAGGTCCGCAGCCACTGTGCACACTGTTCCCTTTCTGCTGAGGATTTGGCTTCTTGCTACTTTCAGCTCAGGAGACTTCTGATTAGTGGAACTTGAAAGAAGAATCATGAATCTGGCCATTCTCCCTAACACAGTTTTTTGTCACAGCAGGAGATGGCAACTTTATCTACTCCCAAGCTGATGAAAATCAGAAAGGCAAAGTGGCCCGCCTGGTGAGCCCCGTGGTCTATTCCCAGAACTCCGCCCACTGCATGACCTTCTGGTATCACATGTCTGGTTCCCACGTCGGCACACTGAGGGTCAAACTGCGCTACCAGAAGCCAGAGGAGTATGACCAGCTAGTCTGGATGGCCATCGGACACCAAGGAGACCACTGGAAGGAAGGGCGAGTCTTGCTCCACAAGTCTCTGAAACTGTACCAGGTATGCCCCTTTTCCTAGGCTGGGGAGGACAGTGGCTTTAAGAACCCTGGGATAATATTTTGAAGATAATGCAAATGAGATGTGAGAATTATTCCAAAAATTATTGTTGGTGTTTCCCAACAATGCTCATCCCCGTAGCAGATTTCACAGCAAAACAGGAATAGAACCAGTTTGCTGAGAGAGAGGGGGACGTGCATCTTTGTAATCTATTTCTGGGCTGTCACAATGTATCATTTCATTTATTTGCTGCTTTTGCACCCTTTTTAAAGTCTGTATGATAAAAAGAGCATGGGGAGAAGTTGTGTGCCATCACCAGGCAGCTAATGTGGATTGACAAGCGAAGCGTGTGCTTCCACTAATGCAAAATCTGATGAATTTAATTCATGTGCTGCAGCTTGAGCCGAACAAGCATTTGTAAACACCACTATGTGGGACTAGCATTTAAATACTGTGAAAATGATCTCATTTTGTTAGGTGATTTTTGAGGGTGAAATCGGAAAAGGAAATCTTGGCGGGATTGCTGTGGACGACATTAGTATTAATAACCACATTTCGCAAGAGGACTGCGCAAGTGAGTATGAGTTGCTGTAGAAAGCAATGGCACTCTTGCCCAGGGCAAGAGTCTTTCTATGTGATGGTCTTTGTCTTGCTCATTGAGACCTAGAATTTCAGTGTGGGCTCTAGGCACATGATAGGAAGTGCATATTCTAATGCAACAGTGCATAAAATCAGGTCAATTTACCTTGAGTAGCTCCATCACCCACCTAACATAGTTCCTTTAGAATGTCTGCTTGGTGCCTATAAAACTATATAAGTGATGTGGAATCCAGAGACCATAGCAAAGAAGAAAGATTACACTTGTAAGCTATATATGCCTCACCAAAACATTTTGATGAATAGCGGAAAACTTAGACATCTGGATAATTCTAAATATCTGGGTGTATAAACAAAAACAGCAGGCATTTGAAAATTTTGATCACACTGAATTTAATTAAGATTACATTTTTATTGAATCATAGAGGACATAATTCTATGCTTTATTGCAAATGAGTAGCTGTTTCTGGCTCTAAAAATAGCTGGAATGGTTTAAAAGAATAAATGGAATTCAGAGACTTTGCCTGGTATTTCAGAGTTGGTCTTTATCAGCCTGGTACTAGGTAGATAAATGACATAGAAAAACCAATTCATATTCCCTAGTTCTTGATATATAATTACAAATAGCATCACTAATGGCAGTGTAATAGCATAGTGATTAGTCTTAAGCTCATTTGCTACACTTAAACTTTTGTTATATATCATTACATAATAAGATGTTATTTATAACAAAATGGAATCTGCCTATTGGACAAATTTAAGACAAAGGAATCCTGTTGGCTATAATGGGTTTTTGGTCATTTCAACAACTTACAAAGCTTTTATTATGTAATATATTGAATACACATGATCCCTAAAGTGGCAATAATTTGATAGGATCAATTGAAGAAATTGGCCAAAAAAAAGGAGCAGTGAATAGAAGTCTGTTTTTCATACTATGTAAGGAAATCTGCTTAATGCCACACTACTTAGCAAATCTTCACAAAAGTAAGTCTTAATATTTCAGTTGCAACTACTTTACAGATTACACACATCCAAGTCTACGCTGCTGTTAAAATGTGTATTTCATGTGGTTACACAATGTATGTAATATCACTGTTTTCTCATTCCAAGATGAGAGTAATGATGGTGATATTTCTGAGCTGTTAAGAGCAAACTCCACAAACAAAAACAAAGAAATGAAATCCAGTTCAGTTCAGCAAGTTTTAATTGACCTCGAGCCATATGCAAAGCACCATGCCAGTGCTGCAGTGAATGCACCTGGCTAAGACAATTCTATGAGCCTTTTTTCTTCAAGTGATTTGTCCACTTAGCTGTAGTTGCCACCAGGCATTGTACTGGGAAAATCAAGACAAGAGCTCCATTAAAACACTTTATTTATGTTGCTACCATAACAATAGGCCTGAGATTATTGTATAATGATTCATCAAACATGTATTCATCAACATTTAGCCATGGATGCTGTAAGATTTTCAACTACTTATTAGTCATTCATTCATTCATTCATACAAGTATTTATTAAAGTACCTCTTATGTGTGAGACACTATTCTAAATGCTAGAATATAGAAATAAACAAAGTACTCAAAAACCCCTGCCCTGTGCTCAGTACCATAAAGGATACTGGGACTCCACTTCTTCCATAGAATTTTATTTTACTTATTTATTTATCTATTTTTGTAATACACAGGACATGGACTTTGGCCCCCAAAAGTTGGCTTACTATTTGGGAAACCAAACTAACACACACCAAACTTAGGAAGCAGTGATCTACAAACAACAAGATGGTACCCAGATGTGTAAACCCATTTGCTCCCTATTTACACCAATTTTTTTCCGTATTTCAAAGGCCCAAACCATGTCTCTCCATCCTCCTTCTTCTAAAACAACATACTCTGCTAGCAGCAGTGCTACCTGGGTTTAGATGTGATGCCTTAAAGGGAGTGTCATGACCTTATGTCACCAATTTCCTGGTCATTTAACATTGCCCCTGACGACTGCTCGGCAGTTATTTGGTGGGTTCAGATTGTGCGGAAAGACCCAAAGGAAGCACAGCAGGGATGTGTATGCGCAAGGGTTGCTGTCATTTGTGTGTATTGTATTTTGTTGGCAGTTCAAATATCTCTTTCAATTTTGTTTGACTTGTCAGAACCGGCAGACCTGGATAAAAAGAACCCAGAAATTAAAACTGATGAAACAGGTAAATTTGTCTTGCTGAATAATTTTTTCTTCTTGTAAATTTGACTATGGCTTTCATTATATTTATGAAGAAATTTTCTGGAACTCTAATACACTGGTATATCAGAAACAGTTCAGATAAAATGAACATCCATGCTTGTGGCCCTGGGTCAATGCTCTGGATTGGATTATTGTCACAGTGTATCGTCTTCAATGGTGCCCTTAGGACTTCGGGAGCCTTTGTGACTACAGAAACAGAAAACTAGTGAAAACTATTGGAAACCAGCCCACATTCTTGCTGTCTGGTTGATATGCAGATAGGATCTTGGCTGGGCACAGTGGCTCATGCCTATAACTAACACTCTCAGAAGCCAAAGCAAGAGGATCATTTGAGGTCAGGAGTTTGAGACCAGATAGGATCTTTATGAGAGTAGAGCCCAATTTCTGTGATAATTTGTTGCATTTGATCCATCTTTGCCCATCCTCTTCTCCTGGACCCCTGGCTTTGTAATGGTGATGATGATAAAAAGGGTTTATTGACTATGTTCCAAGCACTTTACATGCCTTATTTAATCCTCATGGCAGCTCCATGGAGTCTATTTATACCCATTTCACAGATGATGAGACTGAGTTGTAAGTAGCACAGCTAATTAGGCAGTAGCCTTGGACATTAGCCTGATTAACTCTAAAATGTGCACTTTTCTTGAACACTGCTTTGTGATCAGATGCAAGACCGTGGATCAGAGTTAGGCCTTGACCGATATTATTTTATTCTCAGAAGTTTCCATACCTCCCAGCCAGCATTGTGGGTTGACCAAGTGGGTAACAGTGCACCCGAGTCATCAATGTGCATTAGCATCTGTTGCCATTGGAAACAGGATCCTACCATACAGCCAGACGTGGACTCAGTAGAGACAAATAAATATGGCACTATGCTATTAGTTATATTAATACATTAAAAAGTCCACACAGAAATGTAAACTTTATTAGAGATTGTTTCAAAACAATATTTCATCCAAGGAGAGACTATTAATATTCCCCAAGGCTTGTCTTGCCTGCTCAGGGACTTGCATCTCATATTTTTAGTTTTCTTTGATGGGAATCTTTGTGCATGAGAACACCATTAAGTAAACACCAGGCATGTTGTGCATTAACATTTTCATCCCATTCCTAGTACCAGGTAATTAGGCTCAAATCTCCCATGTTAATAATTTCTTGTGTTCCACTCTAAAGAAAACATGTCCCCAGGGACTGAGCTGCAGCGCAGTGTGACCATCTCCAGTTAAACTACCAGGAGCTGCTTATTAAATGTCTTCTCTTCAGCATGGCAAAGACACAGTTTCTCCATCAGAGCCACACCCTGTGTCCACGCCAGGAGCAAGCATTCACTTGTTTTGAAAGCCCTCGCCTTCTTCACTGACACCACTTCATTTTGACACTTTGACACTTTTTTACACTTTTTACACTTGTGTAAACCACGCCAGATACGGGAATCGGCACACACAGACGGGCAGCTCTGAAGGTTTTCTCATGCCAGGTTTTAGGGTCAGGCACATAGGGGACACTAGAACCTCCTCCCACCCCCACAGCAAGATAAATGTGTGACTAAGTGTTTTGCAAAGCTTAATGGCTGCCTATCTGGCCAAGGACTGTAAACACGGATTACAATCTAGCACAGAGGGAGGCTGCGTGAAATCTGAATTCCATGAGGACACAAACCTCACTGCTCATCCAGAATCAGTAGGTCCCATGAGCAGACAGATGTGTCAGAATCCCAGCGCCCACTTGCTGATACCCTTCCAGACCTCTGTCTCCAACAATGCATCAAACACAGCAGGCAAAACTGGGGCATGTGATTTGCTCCTTTTTCTTTTCTTTTTCTATGTTTTCCTGCTTGCTTTCATTTGGTCCCCATCCATGGTGCTCATGCAGCCAATTTTGTTTTCCTCTGCAGGGAGCACCCCAGGATACGAGGGTGAGGGGGAAGGTGACAAGAACATCTCCAGGAAGCCAGGTAATGTGCTGAAGACCTTGGACCCCATCCTCATCACCATCATAGCCATGAGCGCCCTGGGCGTGCTCCTGGGTGCCGTCTGCGGGGTCGTGCTGTACTGTGCCTGTTGGCATAACGGGATGTCAGAAAGAAACTTGTCTGCCCTGGAGAACTATAACTTTGAACTCGTGGATGGCGTGAAGTTGAAAAAAGACAAACTGAATACACAAAATACTTATTCAGAGGCATGAAGGTGGACTGAGATGGAAAGACCCGTAATCAGAGAATTGAGGTGGAAGGATGTGGCATGCGTGTGCTGGGGTCTGTCCGTCTTCTCTCACTGGACAGGCTGGGAAGTGCGTGACGCTGAGCCAGGCTTTTCTCAGGAGCTTCAACGAGTGTGACCCACAGACATGGACAAGTGAGCTGTGTTAACAATCAGAATCATGTACAGTCAGCTTTTCTCCTGTTGGTTTAATTTCAATCATAAGATGCTGGTGTTGAGACCAAGTATGATCGACTTAATTCATTTCGGCTTCCTCCTCCCCTCTCTCTCCTCTCTCTCTCTCTCCTCCTTCTTTATACGGATTCTTTTCGGAAACTGTGCAAAATCCAAGATGCTGGCACCAAGTGTATTGAGTGGGGCCCTTTTGACGGACGTGCTACCTTACCTGTAGCCCAGTGCTCAAAATATATTCGAATAACTGCGTTTCAGTGGACTTCCGAAGCTGTACTTGTGTATAATTGCCCGCGTCGTGCATAGGCAAAGGAGGATTAGGGTGTTTTCTTTGAAAAGTACTGTAGCCTCAGTACCAGTATAGTGTGTCAGCTCTGTTTACGAAGCAATACCGTCAGATTTTCTTGATGTTTTTCCAGTGTTGTACTCAACCTCGTGCTTGTGAACTCCATACAGAAAACTGTGCCATCACCAAACACTGCTGGCAACTGGGTGTACTGCTGCCAACTGCAACAACAACAACAAAAATCCTTGGCACTGGCTAGTCTATGTCCCCGCAAGTGCCTTTTTGTTTGTACTGGTCCATTGTGTTACATTGACGACCCACTCTGTTTCTCACTGGTGAAAGCCCTCCTCTTTAATCAAACCCTGGTGGCCCACTGACTAAGAAGAAAGTATATTTTAGTGTGAGATGTCAGCCTCCCCGGGAAGGCAAGGGCTCTGAAGATTTGGCAATGTGGCTTAATCGTTCTGCTTTTTCTGTAGTTCAATTTCATGTCTCTTGACCCTTTTGTATAAAGCTGTGATATTCTCTCTTTATTGTTCTTTCATATGGAATGTATTTTCAAATGTAAACTCTTTCTCTTTCTCTCCTATTGCTCTGTCTTTTTTTCTCTCTTAGAATTTAAGCATTTGCCATTGTCCAGAAAAGAAACTTGCAGCTTTAACCTGCTGGGAATGGCAAACAATTTTACTAGACTTTATGTTTAAGAATAAATAAATAAGGGAAATTCCTAACTTTGCCCTCCAAAGTCTAACTTTGGTTTTCTTGTTAACTGGTTAAAGTGACAGTATCTTTTTTCCTGAAGCCGTTTGTCAGTCTTTTCTGATCAAAATGATCTTCCATAGAAATGTTTGCATTTAATAGAAATAATGGTAAGTTGAAGGAAGAGATGATATTAATTGGCTTTCAAATGAGACCCAAAGGAAGGATTGAATAAAAGCTTTTAAATACCTGAAAACATGAGATTTTTTTACATCCAAATATGCAAAAACGACCCATGAGAACCTTCTTGTTTTGATGTTGAGTCAGACAAAGGGAAGTGGAAGGAAGTTAATTTAAGCAAGAAACTATAAATCCTGATGCAGGGTTGGGGAGGGTGAAGTATTTTAAGATAAGAGTGGGTGAAACAGGTAAAGTCAAAACAAATGTTTTTAAAAATCCACTCAACAGCAACCCTGAAAAAAAATAGACTTGAATTAATACTTCCAGAAAATTCTATTCTAGAAACTTCCAGCAGCTCACAAAGAATAAGCCTGCCTTGAGGCTGGCAAGACCTAAGCCTCTAACAGCACAGAGGAGTGAATATCTTATCAGGCAGTATATGAATTAACCCAAAGAAGCTTTGGTTGTTTTGGGTGTATTTTTGTCATGACATTGTACATAAGATTTTTTTTACATCTTCCTCCTTTCCCCTAATGCTATAGGTCTCACTCAGATACATTTGTTGAGAGTCACATTTGCATCATACACGGGACAGTCCATTCATCTTGGTTAAATTGGATTGAGAATGCCTTTTGTTTCCAGGAAAGTATTGATCCCCTCAAAAGAAGAATAGTTTTTTTGTCCCCAGAGGCATTCATTTAGTTGTTATAATCACGCCAGAAGGAAAGCACTAAGGAAGATTTGATTTTTTTTTTCTTTTAAGGTAAACAAACTTAAAGTTATCCTCAGCCAAGGAAAAATGATACTGCAACTTTAAATTTTAAAGTATCTTGCACTGATAAATATATTTAAAAATTATATGTTTATAAAGTTATTAATTTGTAAAGGCAGTGTTACAAAATGTTCAGTTTATATTGTTTTAGATTGTTTTGTAATTTTTAAAGGTATAAAATAACGTATTTTTTCTTTATTGAAATCTATAAAACTCTCTGTAGTAAAATGTTTTCATTTTACTGGTATATTATTGCTTCATGTTTTGTACCATCGTAAGATTTTGTGCAGATTTTTTTTTACAGAAATTTTTATTTTCTATGACAATATGACACTTGTAAATTGTTGTTTAAAAATGAACAGCAAAGCCTTAACTTTAAATGACATTTGTATTCTCAGACACTGAGTAACATAAAAACCACATAGAACTGAACTGTAACTTAAATTCCAAACTATGACTACTACATTCCAAAGAAACAGTTGAATTAAACATTTTCATAAAATATCCCAAACCTGATGGCTTTTATTATATCAGTTCTGTTCTTGTTAAAGAAGTGGGTATTCTCTCACCATCCAATAACTTTCAAGACTTTTTGAAGTTCTCTGTTAAAAATATCTTTGTAAGGAGAGATTAAGAAGACATTTCCTGAAAGCAGAATATCAACCCAAATTAGACACTGCCAAGATAAGGAATATGGAATTTGGCCTTATAAATGGAATTTTTTTAAATCCCAGATTGTGTGTCAAATGTTCTATATTCCATTTGGTTAAGTTTTTTTTTTTTTAATGATATTCACAAATTACTGTTGGTAAGTTTGTTTTGGTAGAAAATAGGTAATAAATCCGGCAGTGTTAATTCATGCACTTAAGCTACATTTAATTTAGGTAAAGGGAAAAGTTGAACATGGCATTACAACTGGCTATTTTGTGTGATAATTCTTAGGAAATTTTCTATTCTATCTGAGATCAAAATAATAGAAAAACCATAAACAACAAAGACAGCAGAAATGTTGAGTCCAAGCATGCTGAGGAGTGGCCTTTAGAAAGCTTGTTACAGCAAAATTGGCCTGGCCTAATCCCTGTTATCCACAGACCCACAATTCTTCCCCTACCTTCCTCCGAGTGTAGGAAAACTTAATCCTGAAAGCACAGGGGCTCCCTGAGTAGGTGACTTTGGACAGGCATTCTTAGTGAATCAGTATTTCCTCCACTTCCTGCCTTTTTCTGGACACTTATGCCTTTTTGCCTTTTCTAAGATTAACCAAGAACCGAAAATTTTCCCCAGTGAAAAAATCCCCAATGAGTGGATTTTTTAGGTCTCTCAGCATAGAGAAAAGAATCTGAGATAGAGACAAAGCCAGGAATCAACTTTATTGAAGTTAAATTCCACCTACATTCACGGATGTTTCCAGAAAACATGATGACTTACAAGGAGGCTACAAGAATTAATGAAAAATGCTAAGGACCATGGACGAATATTATCTCTGTTTCATTGTTTGAGAACACCTTAAACATAGATGCTTTTCACCATTTCATATCCCTAGTTAGGGCTAAACTAGGCTTTTCTTATTAGGTTTAATAAGCTGAATCACTGTACAATACTTCCCAGAGTCAAGATTGAAATATTTAGCTTAAAACATGAAAATTATTTACTGTTCTCTCTCCTGTCTTCCCTGATAACATATTCATTGCCACTTGGGCTGAATTCACCACTGTATCTTTATGCAAACCAAATAGATACTCCATAATGCTTCTTCTGTTCTATAATGGTTCTGCTTCCCATTGGTAATTGTAACTGTTTTGTGTTGCATTAAAAAAAAAGTTCTGCCAGTAATTAGCTCTATTTCCCTAAAACTATATCCATTAAGGGATCTTAAGCAGAATTTGAACTCAGAGATTCAGAGACCTGAACGGAGGGAGCCTCAAATTGAATAGAACTTAATACCAAGAAGCACATGAGACCAGGATGATAACATAGCAAGATGATACAGATGAAAACCTCACATTAGCACATATGTATACCTTCTTAGTCAGCAATCAAGGGCCTGTGAACTGATCTTATCATTTTAGGAGACGAAGAGTAGGGGAATCTTCTATGGTCACGGCATTGAACTTCTTTTCATTAAGAATATTAGCTATTTTCACAGAGGTAGGTTTTGTACTTATTCCACTTTGTAAATGAGGCATCTGAAGCTCTGAAGGTCGAGTGACGTGTATGGGATGTGTCTGGTCTCATCCCCCCCTCTGTTACACCTGCTACTCCATAGTCATACATGACCCTGCAAGGTGTTCACACGGGGCCTTACTATGCCAAGTGCGTCCCATGAGGCCATAGTAGTGGCAGCATCGCCTAGAAGCCTTATGGAAATGCAGAATCTTAGGCTGTATCCCAGACCTGCCGAGTCATTTCAACAAGATCCCCACATGACCTGTATTCACACTCAGGTTTACATAGCACCAAGGTGGTCTGCAGCTGCCCGGAGCCAGGCATGTGACAGTTTGCACTGCTTCCAATGATAGCTTCTGAACACTCAAAGAGCAGGGAAAACATCCTGGCAGATTTCACAAAGCCCTTTTCAGAAGAGCCTGAGCACAATGCAGCTTGGAAAAGCAAAAAGGAAAATGAATAAATTTAAAACCTCACTCCTTTAACCCAGGAGCACTTCGCAGCTGCCCTGCCTGATTGCGCGCCCAAACATGGGCTTTTCTGACAGGAAGGAGAGACTGCCGTTGTAGTAATTTGCTGGATTAAAAATTTTAAAGTGCTACAGAAGCATAGCAAATGCTCCTTTCCTTATCACAGTGCAGCCAGTGGAGAAAAGGAAGCACATACCAGTATGTGAAGAACCAAATCCTCTATTCAAAAGAAGTCACCTTATACAGCACACACAGTTTACTACTTTCCAAAGATGTGAAAATCCAGAGTGGTAAAACCAGGCTGAACCCTATTTAATCTTTCTTTAATGATTTCTAATCTTGTTCCTTAGGGTCCTTATTGCAAATAAGTGAGAAAATATCAAATAATAAAGCTTTGCTGTCAAACAGTGACTCCCAAAAGAGGAGATTTCTACATAGAAAGATTATCTCATCCCTGCATCTGAATGGCATGGTCCTATTATAATCTAGGAGTTCAAAAGACGTAAAATATTCATAGCCAATAACCTAATTTTATCACTGGCCTGTGAATGGCGTTGGGAAGTCACTTGCTCTGGGAGTGTGTGGGGTTGGAAAGGGACTTGCTGTCCTGGCAGGTGTTTCTGAGCCTTGCCTGTGTGCAGCTTGAAGGAGACAATGACTCACCTAATAATGGAGAGCAGGTATCTGTCCCAGCGATCTGGGCATCCCACCCATGCTATCTTTGACATGAGCCAGTTCCACGCCCTTTCTTCAAGGCCCCAACATCATTTCTCAGTGACACGATGCTGGCAGTGCCTATGATCCTGACGTAACCCTGCTGGGAAACCATTCCATCACCTATTAGGGCTATCGCATCTCTCTAATTTTGTCCAGCTTCTGAGAATTTTCAACATCGATTAAATTGCTTCTTGACTTTGCGTATGTGATATATTTAAAGCACATTCGATCATTGTCCTCAGATCTTTTGCAATGCTGCTGTGATTCAAGCCCTCCATTTAAAAGAAATTTATTTCTAGAGTCTGAAATATAATTTTGGGGGGGTCAACTTTTAATTTTATTTACATTTGAGTCACCTAAATTCCTGTTAGTTGTCAGAAGAAATATACTTCCTGTCGTTCAAATAATAAATACGAATAAAGCATCTCTTCTATTTAATTTCATCTACATATTGGAAAGTGTGGGTGATTGGAGAAGTCCCTGGAGTGGCATCAGTTTGATCGCTTCCCTGGTCTCTACGCACACAGAGCTACTGCATTAGATATGTGTGTTTCAACTCATCAGTGAGCTCATTGTTGAATCTACTATGCAAACATTTCTTACTCCTTAACATCATAACTCCTATAACTTTCTGAAGGCTTACTGTGTATCAGACTTTACTAGATGTTTCGATTAATCCTTAAAACTACCCCATGATTTGGGGATGCAAAAATTGAGGTTTAGAGAGGCTAAGAAGTGTAACTAATGTCACACAACTAGTTAGTAAGGGGCATTTTCAAGATTGAAATATAGGTCTATCTAACACAAAGCTGGTAATTTTAAATAGCTACCCTACACTCTCTCCTCAAGGTGAAGGAATCGTAGTCTTGTTAGCATGTATCAATTGTTATGGGCACACTTTGGAATGCATTGTGCTACAATCTCACTTTACTTAGGCCTGATATCAGTAAGGTCAGGCTAGGCTATATTGTGGCGAGAAATAAACTCCCAAGTATTAGTGAATTAAGTCATCAAGTTGTATTTTTTTGCTCACACAAATTCTACTGTAGGTCTGGGAGCTCTGCAGGACAGCTCTGCTCCATGCAGTGATTCAAGGCTCCAGGCTGGTTAACTCTTGCTGCCGTACTAACCAGAACATGTGGATTCTAGACGCTGTGCAAGAGAGAACTAGAAAGTGCTTCACTGTCTCTTAGATGTGACAGCCTGGGGTTGACATAAGCCCTGCCAAATTTCAAGGGCTCTGAGAAAAGTCAGAGAGTCCATGTATATTCTGTGGGCAGTTGGAGTCTCTGCCACAACTTTCAAGGGCAAAGCCACCCTCCTGCTGCAGAAGGCAGGTGAGATCATTCACTATGCCTGTCACATGGGGAAGTGAGGTGCTTCGCAGACTGGAAACCAACCATAACTTCCGGGACGCAGTCAAACAAAATGTTAAGTGAGATGAGATGCTCCTGCCAAAGATGAGACTCTTTGTGTTGGATTGTGAGGGGGCATCCTCCTGTGGAAGCAGGTCAGGAGATGAGAAGTAAGGAACCTGGGCTAAGCACCTATAGAATTATCTAAGTCCTTTGGGTGCAGAGAAAAAAGATCTTAGGAAGCAGTACATGAAATGGGACAGGCTGTGAGTCCTGGGAGCAAACTTTTACACCTCTCAAATGTGTTCGTGTATTTCCACTTGAATTTCCCATAATGTCTAGTATTTAGTAATTTTAGTAATACGCAGTAGATTTTAAAGTCCCCATGCTTCTCAGCTATCCACTAATATAATAGGATGCAAATTCCACAGGGCAATGGTTTTCATCTGTTTAGCTCAGTGTAGTATCTACAACACATAGAATAAATAGTACCTGGTATATAGTAGATGCTAAATAAATATTTTTTAATAAAGAAGCCATCATGGGGGCTGGAATAAGAGAACCTCAATGGAAATGAGAAATCAGGAGACAAAGTTGGGGTCAGGTTTAACTTACCAGGAGACCCTTCCTTTAGAGCAAGAACTTGGAGGATTAGAGTGTCAGGGTTTTTTCTTAAAAGAAATTTCTTTCACACCCTGCTTATTCTGGAATTTCTCTATAACAAGATGACACCTCCTCCAATACTTATCTCTTCCACAAAGACAAGCAATCCTCCTGCCTACATTTCCCCTTTTCTTGTCTGTACCCAATAGCAACATCCTCATCACACAGAATTTTTTAAGAGCAACATCACCCGTGGTCTTATAGCCATCTCCCAGCAACTGTGGGAAGACGAACCTTCTGGATATCATCTTGAAAATGGCATATAAGGTTAGCTCTGTGGGATGCTGACATTAAGGCTAAATTTTAGGCACACAATTGGGCCACCCACAGGCTCATTTAGGGAGGCAGACTGAAAGGCCTCCAAAAACTTATCTCTGACCCTGCTTCTGATTCAAAAAGACAGATTAAACACAAACTAGTATTTTACTTCCCCCAAGACTTTATAAGAAAATGATACTTTAAATATAATAAAAATGTAATAGAGCTAAAAAGAAAACAAAAGGAAACAAGCACAGTAGCCAAATGGAAACATCGAGAAAATACAGGCGGAAAAGAGTTAGATAGACTATGAGACTTTTGAGTTAAAATAGTGAAATAAAACTGCTTCTCATAAATGCAACAGAGAAAAGTAAGCAAAGAAGGAGATAGGGAATGCTGATATGGGGGTTATAAATGGTAAAAGAGAAAGTAGAGAATAGTAATTAAAAAAACAAAACCCTGCATCACAAATTTTTCCTTTCCTGGTAACTATGAAAATGAGATTAAAATAGCAAAACTAGCAAAAATCATCACCCAAAGGCAACTAGAACAGATAATGGCTACAATTGCTTTAGTAAACTTCAAATGACCTAAAATCAAAGAGACAGAAAACTCCAGGACCAGGAGGTACAGCACTGTCTGGCTTCTCACCTGATTCTGTCACTCAGAGGGACACCCGTGGATTAGTCAAAGAAATCTCAAGAATCCACACGGATGACAAATATTGAGTTACTCTAACTGAAAGGATACCTTCATCCTTTCTTTTTCCTGGCCAAGAAGTATAAAACTACAGGGAAACCTGATGGAAGGGGAGGAGGCACCATGAAAATCTCTGAATTGGGGAAGCCATTTGAAGCCCAAGCCTTCTCCACCCCAGGAATGAGCTACATCCCACCACTAGGTGAAGGGAAACGTGGGGAGGCAGAGCCTCCAATTTCTCCAATTCCTCCCTTTAATAACTGAATCCTCAAATTCACCTGCACACATAACTGCCCAGAATAAAGACTACATTTCCCAATATCCCTGACCAGCTGCAGTGTGGCCATGTGACTATGTTTTAACCAATCATGTGGGAGAAGTGATGCTTGAAACTCAGGTTCATGGCTTTAAAAAAAGAGACCATGCCCTTTCCTTCCTGCTCTTCCCTTTGCACTGAGTAAACGCGGACGTGCCCGTAGGACCTGAGTGCCACTTGTAGTGCATGGAAAAGCTTGACAGACAGCCCGACAGAGCAATCTGGGGTCCCTGACACCACAGAGCTATCACCATGTCTGTGTTGCCAACCTGGACTGACTACATTCAAACAGTTACACAGGAGAAATATGAATTCCTGTGTCATTTAAATCACTGCTGTTTTGTCCTTTGTAGCTAAACCTGTATCATATCTAAGACCTGATTAGCTGTCTAATTTAGGACATTTAACAAAATCTTAGAAGAAAGAACTGAACCCAGATATTCTAACAAAGACTGAGCAACAACCAAGATGATCGTGCCTCCTTCTTTTCTCATTTTCTCACACAATAAGTCAGATACAGGAGGAAGAAAGTCAGGAATTACCCACCGTGTAATATATCAAAGCAAAGAAAAAGTTCAGGCATAGTGTTTCAAGCATAAACAAGATTTTTAAAAAAGCAGCTTAGCACCACACAAATAACAGCAAACACAAAAACATGAAAAAAAATCCCCATAATTTAGAAGAACACATAAATCAAGAAACAAAGGGATTCACTCAATAATTACTTGATGCTATATATAGAATATGAATATAATAAACAAAAACTTATAATTAGGTAACAACAGGATATGACAAAAATAGAGCCTGCAGACTCAAGAAAAATTTGAGGGACAAAATGGCATTATCACAGGTTTAGTAAATAACTTAAAAACAAGCAAAATACTGCTGAAAATAGAATTACTGACATAAGAGGAAAAGTTTGAGAGAATTATTATATGATAACAGCAGATGGGAAAAAAGATATTAATGCGATTTGATTAACGCTAATATCACTGGAAGAAAAAAGCAATCCAACATAAAGATTCTGTGTATCCCTAAATTAAAGAACCCACCCAAGGAAACAAGATGTATTGAGAGATGTAATACAAACAAAAATTCCTTAAAATGAAAGTGATACTCAATCTGTTCATTGAAAAGAATACTGTGTTTTAGAAAACTGTGATATAGAATGTTTGACACTACATTATATGCTGGTTAGGCTGTTGAACTATGTGAATACTAAAGAATGCTTCAGATATCCAAGCAATGAAGGCAAATTATTCACAAAGAAAGGGGAAAAAAAATCACTCAAGCCTCAGTCTTCCCCAGAGTAATAGACAAGACTCCATCCAAAACAATGGAGCAAAGTCTACAAAATTCTAAGGAAATAAAGTATGATAGCAAGAAAACTCTGCCAGTTGAGGATGTTATCCGAAGATGAAGAAAACAGGCAGACATTCTTTAAAAAAAAAAAATTCAAGAGGTGCAGTACTCAGGAGCTGCTATTAAAAGAACTACTTGACAATCAAATTCAAACAATCCAGAGATAAATTGAAAATAAGGAAGCCAAGAATAGAGAAAACGGTGAAAGGATGAGTATTAAGCTGCACGAGAATACTGTAGCCACACTACAGCATGTGAATTTAGAGATTTGAATAACGTAAAAATAATGGTATATCTAAAAATATATATGTCAGGATATGAAGAGAATGGGGAGAAGAAGTGAAAAATTGCTGATGCTCTCTTCTTTCAGAACAAGGATTCAGTCTACATTGTCTTAAATTAAAACAACTGTTTGTTTTTTAATGACCCTAACTTCTTAATTTTTCCAAATCTCCTTTGTTGAACATAATGTGATCTTTTAGTAACTATAATTTGCTAACAGTAAAGAACCATTTTTGTAGTTCGTTTTCTTCATTTTACTTTAGTTTTTTCCAATCATTAAGTAAAATTAAATTTGATAATTTTCATTAAAGTTGCATTTATAATATAATCCCATTTATATAAAAATAACTGTCCATGTACCCATGCATTCATCAATCTAAATTATACCATTAAATTACTACTTCAATAGTAACAATATTGATGAGTGTCTTTTTTAATTTACCTGTACTTTTAAAACTTTACAGTAATACAATAAAGAAACTAGTATCAGACTGACGGGAAAAAAAGCCAGATATGCCAAGGCAATTTATTAAAGAGTATTGTGTGCTTGTTTCACTCCATATTTTTCCTTTTCCCCTCTTTTTAAGCAGGCAGCCAGCTTTGTAATTCCTTGCCTCCGGCATTTTTGCTAGTTGACAAGCAGCTGAAGCCAACTTTGTAAAAACATAAATCCATTGAAAATTAATGTTAAGTATCTCACAGTGAGTCAGGAGAGGAAGACGATTTGGGAGGCAAAGAATGACGAAATTGAAATTCGCTCAGACTGGAAAATGGAAAGAAGGCGTCCGGGTTCAGTTTGCCCTCTTGGCCGTACCTAAGAAAGAGAACTCCACCAGCATGCGTCTCCCCATCTGCCTACAGTTTCTCATGCCTTGAGGGTCAAAAACGAAGAGAATTTTGGATAAAATTCAAATGAATATTTATGACTTTGTAAATGAATAAACTTTATTTTTAAAATAACTGAAAGCATTTTTATAAGTTTAAATTCTACATGGCAACTCTCCTCTTAAGGCATTTGCATTACTAAGGAGGGATTGTATTGACTAATCAAAATACAGCAGGCATTGGCTTATCTCATTATCCTCCCGCTACTCACTACCCCTGAAGAATAGTGTGGCCTTAGAGAAGGGAACATCGGCCCAAGAAGACATTCAGGAAAGGGAGGAGGCCAGGAGTGGGTTGTGGTGTGTGGTCCCAGCCAGGAAAAGGAAACGACTCCAGAGCTACAGGAACCTGAATACCTGGAGAAAGTATGAAGAAGAGAAGGAGGCTCCGCAGAGGAAAAGGAGGCATGCAAACCCAAACCAAAGTGCCTGCATACTCATCCCTGCAACAGGTCCCACGAGGAAGGTGAGTTTTTTCGAACCGCTAAGTTGTCAGTCCACTGTGTGACGGCATGGTAAGCCAGGTATTGGAATAGCCTGGCACTAAGCGGGAGCCTAGCTCAATGAGAAATGAATAGGGAGTGAAGGATTGGACAAGGGCATAATCCACACAATACAGGGTACCATGAAATGGGGTCTAAACGGTTATATTAATATCCAGCCGACCAATGCTACAGAACCGTGTCCATCACAAGAAAGCAACAACCGCTCATAAAAACACCCAAATACTAAGGGCCCAATAGCATCTCTGTTTTAGAAACCTCCCCAGATGCAACTCACTCTAGAAAGAAGATGCTTGCATCTATAGGTCAGGCGCAAGCCCATATTTCTCTATGGAGGGCCCAGAAACATCACACCCACCTTCTATGCACACCCGCCTTCTACCCACACCCACTCTCTATCCACATATACTTGAGAGCCTACCGGGTGCTGACCCTTTAGGCTCTCTTACAAGTCAGTTAACCTCACTCCATTATCATCTTAGCACCACTGTCACATCCTTTGGCAGCATTTTGGGCTTTCAAGGTCACCTTGAAAGTGGCATTATTTGTCTTTTCACCTGACAATGGTACCCTGCAAAATCATTCTAGCCTATAACTCCTGCTTGTAAACTCCTGCATTTCCACGTGTTTTAGCTTATGGGAATATATAATAGGCAAAGCACTTTATAGTTAAGCACCTCAGAAAAGGGGCTTTTAAAAAGCAAATATTACTATTAGGTCCAATTTTCCCATCATGCCCCGAATTCCCTTTGAAGTCAGTGGAAGGCCTCTGTGGAGTAGCCCAAGTACCGTGCTGCGTCAACATGCAATGTGCCTGCTTACTCAGGAGCCACCCCTCAGTCCCAGGCATGCAGGGAGATGGAGTGAATATTTATAAAATATGGATCCCCAGATCGACATTTGCAAGTGCAAAGCATTCTTGTTATAAAATCACAAGGCAAAGTGCACCTCCTAATGCTGAGAGCCGATCTGTCTTGCTGTGTTGCAGTCACTCTGGGCTGTTCCTCTGAGCTCCAGAGAGCTCATTCTGCAAAGCACATGTCAAACGCTACCATTACGCCCTTCTAACCCATTCTTGGCAGTAAGCTGGGTAGAAACCATAAGGGAAAAAAAGCTACAAAGCCAATAATCTATTATTTAAGTAAACTGGAGTGCTATAGATCTTGAAAGTCAAGTGATTCCATTTCACTTCTAAAATAAGTAAATGACAACTAGATGAAGTAAAACAATGCAAAATGTTAATATGTATACAGTAACACTTCAGTCAATTCTCATACCTCGTTAGCCACGGGTATCTGGAATGATATCTGCATTGTACAAATCTTATTTCTAAGTTCATTCACTTCTGTGTGAGCAGTGGAGATAAATTTATTTATTAAACTTTGCATTAACACTTCATAACTCATGCTAACTTGCAGACCAACACAGATCATTTTAAATCAATATATTCATACTTCTTCATGCAAAAGGAAGACAGAAACCAGAAATGCATCAAGATAATTCAGTGTAGGTGTGTTCTTCTCATTTGTTCTGATCAATAATATGCAAGATACCATTTGGTGTCTGTCTTTCCTTCTTTCCTTCCTTTCTTCTTCGTTCCATTCTCCCATTCTCCCATATACATTCATTAAGGGCCTATCTGCACCAGGTGCTATGTGATATCAAGAGTGCATAATATCCAGATCGTGCCCCCAAGTGATGTGTGGATTTGTATGGGAAATATGAGTGGCAGGAGGCAGCAACCATAATGTGGGCTTTGAAACTTAGCAGCCCTTTGTGTAAATACCAATTTAATTGCTCACTGTGTAATTTTGTTCAGGTTACTTCGCTTTGTTGAGCCTCTGCTGACTCATCTATAAAAATGAAGATAATATTAGAGGACCCAAAGACTGGTTGTGAAGACTAGATTGACCGTATGTCTAAAACACTCAGAAAATTGCACAGGAACTTTTTCTTTAAAAAAACGGGCAGGCTGGATTTGAAGGAGCAAGCTAAGAGGCAGGAATTTTCAGGAAGTGTGGCCACCGATGACAGGACCAAAGCCTCCAGGCTGGGCTGAGGAGTAGGAACTCAGTTACCTGGAGGAAGCTAGAACCTACACTAATCTCCCCCTTGCTGGGTCTCCTCTCCATGAGAAAACAAGAGTGCCGAGAACCCCACCCCACATACAGTGAAATCCTCAGCCTCTCCTGCTCACAAGTCTCCTCTCAGAGTCTCTGGGGCGTCTCTCTCTGTGACAATGCTTCTGCAGAGTTCTCCATCTCCCTGGAGCCTTGTGTCCAGGACCTGATCTTGCCACATCACACACCACAGCCATCTAAACATGGAACACAGCCCCTTTCATTCAGCTCCCCCAAACAACTAACCAAACAGATCGTTGTTTACAGCAGAGTTTAACTCAACTTTGGGGAGTAAAGTATGTGTTGGGGAATGAGGTTATCTGGAGCTGGCAGAGGAGTTATTAAAAGCCAACTGAAAACAGAATGGCATCTAATACATCCCTTAAAACTCCTTACATGGTGATTCCCAACACTGGGAACATCTCAATGGGCTTCCAGTCTCAGAAAGCCCCATCACGCAACACCCTGTGCTCCTCCTCTGCTGCCAAGGCACTTAGAACATTCTCTCTTCCTCCTCGCATTTTCCACACTTCCCTCCTTCCTGTTCCAACCACTACTAATAGCTGATATTTATTTAGTATTGATAATATAATTGAAATTCAAGAACTTACCATGTGCCTGGTACTATTTTAAGCACTTCACATACGTGCATTAGTCTACCCTTACAGCAAGCCTACAAGTTAGGTGTTAGCATCATCACCACCACTTGCAAAGTATGAAACTGAGGCACAAGGAAATGAAGACGTGTGGCAGAAATGGCCCTGCCAACACTTGGTGGGGGCAGGATGCAGAGACAAGCAGTCTGACTCCAGGGTCAAGTTCAATGCCTCCCTGAACCAGCTATCCCAGAGACACTTACTTCTCTTTTTCTGAACCTCTAGGCCCTACACTAAAAATTCCTCATACTTTTGGATGCCCAGCAATTCAGCTGTCTTTGTCTTGTCCTAGCCTAGCTCTACAGGCTTCATTAAGGCAAAGCAAGGTTTCAGGCCTTTAGCTAGTACCCCTCATTGGCTGGGTGCAGCAGCTCACGCCTGCAATCCCAGCAATTTAGGAGGCCCAGGCAGGGGAATCACTTGAGGCTAAGAGTGTGAGATCAGCCTAGGCAACATAGGGAGACTCTGTCCCTACATAATAAAGAAAAATTAGCTGGGCGTGGTGGCGTGAGCCTGTAGTCCCAGCTACTCAGGAGGCTGAGACAGTAGGATCACTTAAGCCCAGGAGTTTGAGGTAGCAGTGAGCTATGATGATGCCACTGCACTCAAGCCTGGGCAACAGAGCAAGACCCTATCTCAAAATAAGAAAAAAAAGTTCTTTATTACCTCTTCTCTGTGGCTCTTCCCCAGATAAATTGTTTTTACCTAATTCTTGCTCTCCCTTGGCAGGACAGGTACCTTCCCAAGGCTCCCTGGCCTCTCTACTCTCAAGCCAGAGTCAAGCAAACAGCCACCAAGACAAAGAAACAGCGAAGGTGCCTTGGTGTCCTCTGTACCCATAACTGCAATCAAACTGTCACCCATTTCAACCTGAATATACACAACTTGATTAAAGCTGACTTGCAGCTGTGTCATCCATTAATTTCCACCTGAAAATGTGCCATCCTCTGGAGTTTATTATAAAAGGATTTGACCTGTACCAGTGCCTCTCGCCATCAGGGAAGGAATCAATGTACTTGAAAATAAATTACAAAAAAAAAAAGCTCTGTTAATGTCTGTGGCAGTCACTTTTCAATTATTTTTTGGCCTTACGTTTTTGTGCCTTTTGCTCACTTTTCATTTTCATTTCCTAACAGCCCTGCTTGGGTGCTGTGATCCCTCTTTGGCAGAGAAAGCACAAAGGTAGTAACCACCTGACCAAATTCACCCTGATACATAGTAGCCAAGGCAGGAATGAAACACACCTCCTTCCAGAGAAACCTGACCCCTGAAATTCACTACCACTCATTTTAATAACTCCGTTTTGCACTAACTTCCCTACTTCTTTGCAACTCCAGGAGGAGTTATTAGTGAGACACAGAATGGAGTGAAGAATAGGATTTCAGAGGGGACTAGAAGGAAAATTTGGGAATCTCATAATGTTCAATCATGGAGAGGTAAATCATACCAGTGCCTGAAATCCAAGAGGTTCACATTTCGTTAGCTCTTCAAGAAACAGCATCAGAATATGATGCAGCCGCAGTGGGATTGAAAATTTGTCATTTCCTATTGAAGAGCAATGATTTTATTTTATTTGGTGCCAATGCGTCTGCATGCTGCTCTAATATGTAAAGATAAAAACACATTGGAGGCATCACTGCTGTTAGAGAAGACCCAGGGGGTATATAGTCCTTCCTGGCACACGCAAAGGTGGGATCTCTAGGTGATGCCAGAGAGCATTCTTACCTCCCTTGCGCAAAGATTCTCAGAACACCAGCTCGTGGCCATCTTACTGCAAACACGAAGGAAAAGTAGACAAAATGTTGCAGAGGAAACCCAATAACTGAAATTAGTAGACTGATTGAAGGAAAGCAACAGGAAAGAAAAGCCCTTTCCCAGGAGTCTCCTAAGGAATCTTGGTTATTTACGATATTCCTATTAAAAGGATTCTATAGACTTGACATTTTTGGAAGATGCTGTGCACAACTACATCCCTCCTGATGAATCACAGTGTATCTTACCACATGGAAGCCACTTTGATACACTAAAGTGCACTTCAATTCAGAATCTCCCAATCTTATTTACTTATGTAATGTCCCCATTCTAAGGAATAGTTAGATAGTAACAGACTGAGAACTATGTCTGGTTGTGTGAATGAAAATCAGGGCATGTTATGGTTGGAAACTTCACCCCAAGGTGTGAAGAACTGGCCCTTGAAACCCTTTGCCTTCGATGAGCAAATAGAGAACCCCAGGACAGCCTTAAAATAGTATTGAGAGGGAAGACTGAGGTGTGCAAAAATCTGGCCAGAACTTACAACTCGTTCCCTATCCATTTCTTTCAAGACATTCTTTACGCTAATGAGTCTGGCATTATCGCTTCTCATCATCTCCTTGCTTAATCACCGTGACTGCCTCTGTTGTATGTTGGTAACCTGAAGTTCAACCATGACTGTAACAATGGATCATAATTGAGCCATTTCTGCCTCTCTGGTCACCTTCCTAATCTCCAAAGTACATCCTCTGTACATTAAGCCTCTAGTTAAATATTGATAGCAAGCCTCTGCCTTCATATTTACTTTGTTGCTCTGTTATTGCTACATTGGGGCTGATTATTTGCTTCTGCTTTTTCTGCCTGTTTAACCAGGACTGAGTCAACCGTCCTGTGTTTAACCTTCTTGTCCAATCATGGTTGGAAGGTGTTTTGGAGAATGTTCTGACATCAGCTCTAAAAGACTCCTCCCCACCTGGTGTATGCCCCATCGTAGCCAGTAGGGGTCAGAAGGGCATTTCTCTCTGGGGTCTGGTGTTTGGTAGTGAAAAAGGGAGCCCTTGGATGCATTGTCTTGGGTTGAACATCTCTTCTTGAACATTGTCTCCTAAATGTAGTCTAGACAGAGAGAGAAATTATAGGGCCAACCTGGCAGCTTTTGTGTTTTTAATGGAACGTTGGTCCTAAACTTGCAGCAAGAGCAGCTGGAATCACGACAAGAAGTGTGGATTGGCAGGAAGCGTCCCTGCCAAAAATAGAAAGACCTGGATGCCACCTCTAGTCTTGATAAGAGTCTACTGGAGATTCTTGGGTAAGTAACGGAACTCTTTTCGTTTGTCTCAGCTGTTTACAGGGTCGTGTGGGGGCATTAGAGGATAGATGAATAGGAAGCATCTTTGAAAATATACGATCCTCTGCTACTAAAGAAAGATGCATGGAAATGTAAATATCATTCTCACTCAAGCCAATCATTCTGCTTCCATGAGAACAGTGTGGTGGGCGTCTTCAACTCCCCCAACTCCAAACTGGAAGCTGAGACCCCACCCCCAGCAGACAAGCCACCCTTGCTTCATATATGTGTATATTTTAGGAAGGGGTGATGATCAAATTTTAGACACCATTTGTGTCACTATTGAAAGAAAAAGACCAACCAGATGTGCTATGACCCGTTTCTAAGCCCTGGCTCCAATTTGTTATCAGTGACTTCAAAGTCTCTTCCTGACAATCCACCCCCAAGAGGACGACGGCAAGCAAATAAAAGAACTTTTCAGGAGGTGACTATCCAATCCAACAACAGAGTACCCTGCAGCTTAAAGACTCCAGGTAACATAGGTGTCATATGTGAGCCCGTGGTGTGAAGTTTCCCCAGTGGTTGCTAGTAAGGGAACCCTTTGCATGTATGGGTATAGGGAGAGGACCCAGTACCAACTTTGCCATCTATTTCCAGGTGATTTCGATCCTCTGAGTCCTGGGGAATTTAATGCTTCTGTGTCATTAGTGACACATGCGGTCATAGAAACTAGATTCTGAGTATCTAAGCTCTGAGTAGTCTACTCATTTTGTGCTTGACCCATTATTTGATGGTTTTTGGGTATTCAACATTTCTCTAAAGCTCCACATTCTGTCACATTGTCATACTTTTGACAAATGCCTGGAATACTCTCTCCACTCCCTCACTTCCACCTCCTCAATTGGTTGCTCTGGAATTTTCTACCCATTCTTGGAGCTGCAACTCAAATTTCCCATTCAGTGAGAGCCTTCCTGGTTCCCACAAGTCAGCCACCAACTATGTCACTCGAGGGCCTTGCACAGGCTATTGATAGCAGCATCACATTACTTTAAAACTATTTGTTTACTTCCCTTATTAGTTAAGCTACAGTCAATAAAATAAAGTCTTTTCCAGGTAGTTCAATAGGAAGAAGTTAGTGCAATGAAATGGTTACACATGTGTTGAGAGAGCTCATAAGGCAAACAGGAGACACTGAAGCATCCCAGATTTTAGGTTACACTAGGAAGCTGCTGGTAGTCACAGGGTTAGAAGAACAAAGGTAAAATACAAGCTATTTCTGGAGCCCAGTAGTCCAGGCTTCCTGCCCAGACCTGGTCTATGGGAGGTGAGATACCACCTGAAGCAGAGAGAGAGAGAGATGGAGATGACTATTCTGACATCTATCCAACACCCATCTTTCAACACCCACCCCCCACCCTGCCAGTGTTCCCACTACCTTAGACATGGCGTGAAGCCAGTTGCTAAAGGGGCCTAGGAAATGCAGCTTTGGGGGAAAGGTCTAAGATTGGATCTAAGAGCAAAGAAGCAATTGACTGTCTCCCATGCCTGTCTCCTTCTGCAGACAGTTTCATTTTGATAGCGCCAGCACAGGAAGCATACTACATGAACTTGTTGAGTAAAGTACTGACAAAGTGAGATCTATATTCTGTATTCCTGTCAAAGGAGCTTAGGACTTTTTAGAAAAATAATGCCAACCTTCTTAGCCTACCTTAAACCATTTTTTTCCTTCAATTGTGGTATTTCCATCTTTGTTGGCTTTTCAGTTCCCACATTCCCAGAGTTCTAAGAGGATGCTAAGATGCTACTGGTAATCGTGTTCAAAATTTTCATTCAGTTCAGTTGTCTGTTCCCCAGGGCCCTTCTCTGGAGGCTCGTCAGACTTAGAAAGGAGCTTTTTTGCCATCAGACACTTTTTAAGTCTTTGCATTACCAATTTCGCCAGCACGGCACATAATGAGGTCTTGCAGTTGCAGATAGGGAATTCACTTCTCAGCCAAGTGGTTGACCTTGTAGCTGCCAGGTCGTGGACCACTGTCTATAATGACTTCATGGATATTCCACAAAGATAATTTTCTTTGTAGGATAAAAAAGGCAGGTCTTTCTGAAGGCTTTGTAGATTAAGTCCAGGCCAAAGCAAGATGAGCTGGTGTTGACACCTAAGAGGGTATATTTCTCTTTTCTAGAACGAAACCACAGGGCCTCTGCTCTAGCCGTGAAGCTGCCTTCCAAGAAGCAACTGACAGTAACTTTATGGACGGGCATTTACTGATCTCTGAAACTCTGGGCTGTTCACCATTAGCCAGTTTTTATATGCAGGGTCTCTGTCAGTGAAAGTTTCTATTTCATTCATGACATTCTGCAGAACTTGCTTATAAATCAACTAAGTGCCAGATGCCTTGCACACATTTGGGGAGGAGGGAAAGATTGTAAGCTACCCCTCAAAGAAACAAATTCTGGAAAACTCAATGAGGGGAAAAGAAAACAAGTTCCTGTTAAAGGAAGGCAGGTGAGGAGATGGCAGCGGTGTGCTGAACGCAGCCTGTACAGCCCTCCCAAAAGCTGACTGTGCGAGTCTCTCCCAACTCTGTGTTCAGTGACCTCATAGTGGTAGCTTGAAATTGACCAGATGGGAGTATTTACCCCACACAAACTGGCAAGCAACCACCAGAAATCAGGGCTTATTACTATTAGCTCTTTTTGTAGCTCTAGTTGTAAAGCATTTGCCAGTGTACCACTAGAGGGGGAAGAATCCCATCTTTGCCAACCCCTACCCTCTGACAAAAGCTCATCCTGTAAGAACCACCAACAACACACCTGTGGCCAAAAAAGTTAGGTTGATTAACTTGCCACAACAAAGGTGGCCAAACAGGAACTGTGGGGTATCTCATTAAGAGGGAGTTGGTGGGTGATGGGTGGCTTGTTATAGGGTTTGGGCTCGTGCAGAATGATTTTTAAGGAAGGGAGAAACAGCTGCCATGGATAAAGGCATGAAGCAGGGGCAGCTCAGAAACTGGGTACACAGCAGTCATTCAGGAGGAGAAAGAATGAGATCGGGCTGAGGGAATCATTGACAAAGCAGCTGCTCCCAGGTAAGAAAGGAGGAATTGCTCAAAAGGACAGAGGTTATCCAACCTTTTGCAGCTGTGGTACGGCCTTGGGAGACATGCTGTTTATGTGGCCTTGGCCATGTCCCGTCAGAAATTTTTTTTTTTAAGATTCTATTAGGAACATCACAGTCTGATTATCAGCAGGTCTGGGACGTGGACTCAGGGTCCTGTTTCCCTGGAAACTGCAAAGTTAATTGTGGAATGCTGTGTCCAAACCCCTTTATCGCCTGAGTTGGAAACCAAGGCCACTTCCCTAGGTCAGTGTGACCCACAAGGCCTGGCTCTCCAGGCAAGAGGGGACTGCCTATTCCCACCGAAGTGAGTCAAACAGCAAAGCTGCTCACCGTGTGGGCTCTTAGAAAACATGGTTTCTCAGCACAATTTCACTGAGGTCAGTTAGCAAATGCAGTTTTTCCAGTTCACACCTTCTACCCCATTCTCCTGCTCTCCACTGCTGGCCTCAGACTCACGAGTCTTGCCCTGGATTCATGCAGAAACATGGTTGCCTTTTTACCCAAAGAAGTACAGACATAGTAAAAGATTTTAGACTTCTATATCTTAAACACCTTTTGCCTCCAGAACTAGGCACAATTCCTGGCACCACGTAAGTGCCTAATACATGTTTGCAGGATGAAATCCTATGGGATGAGGTTATATTTGGGAGTTCATTCTGCCTAGATATAGGTCTATTGGTTACTATGGTGGTCAAGTTCCTTTTTCTGTCGGAAGTTCCACTCCAACACCATCCGGATAGGAAGGCAAGTGTGGTATCTGCAGCTGTGTCCTCTAGGTGTGGCCCTGACTGTGAGTAAACAAAAACAAGATCTTTCTCTACTATTCACATCTGTAAGGCAACATGCCACAAATGGCCAGACCTTTCCGCAGTTTCTCCCAATGTGGTTCACAAACCATTTGCACCAGAGTCACCTGAGATGTTTGTTTGAAAAAATGCAAATTCCCATTTCCACCCCAGGTTGACTGACTTGGAAACTCTTGCACTGGAAACTGAGGTCTGAAGTTTTCACCACCCCCCTGCGTAATGCTTGTGCATGCAAAGGTTCGAGAACAACGGATCCACACAGTGTGATTTTATTTTTTCCATACTGTCTCCTCATCTAATAAATCAATGGGAATGTATTGATGCTTGGCATTCATTCACTTGTCTACTCAGCTGACATTTAGTGAGAGCCAGGTACAGAAGTGACTCATGACAAAGACACTCAAGTCTTCTATTAAGCCTGTCAAGGCTATTTGCCCTGAACCCAGAGAGATTTTGTTCAACTTTGTTTAGACCAAGAAAAACAAAATGGCATCATGCTTATGGACCAGCAATCAGAACTACTGGATTTACAAGCTACACTTTAGCACAGATGCTTCTCAGAGGGTAGGGTTGGTTGGGAGTGGGAAGAGAAACATATTTGATTGTACCACCCCACATTTTATTAATCCATTCATCCATCAGTGGATATTTGGGTTGTTTCTACCTTTTGTCTATTGTGAACAATGTGGCTATAAACATGGGTGTACAAATATCTATTCAAGTTTCTGCTTCTAATTCTTTGGGGCATGTACCCAGAAGTGGAATTGCTGGATCGTGTGGTTACTCTATGTTTAATTTTTTGAAGAGCCACCATAACGTTTTCCACAGTGACTGCACCATTTTACATTCCCGCCAGCAATGTGCAACAGTTTCCATTTCTCCACATTCTCACTAACACTTTTTATTTTCTGGGTTTTTTTGTTTGTTTTTTGTTTCATTTTCTATAATAGCCATCTCAGGTTTAATTTTCTCCAAAGAAAAATAAACTTCTAGTTCTTGATGGGGAAGGGGCATGAGCAAGGGTAATGTACCTGGAGATCTAACTTTTCTTAATGTAAATTCTCTAGTGGCTTTCTCATTTTAGCACCTCACATCACCAGCTGTGTTTCAAAGCCATATTTTGTGCCTCTGGGTTCTTAGCCTCCCTGGGGACTAAGGGACAAATCAGCTTCCCTCCCTACACTCTGTCTCTTGCCTCAAGAATCCAGGTTTTAGCTCCCTGTACTTTCCTGAGTCATTGTCATGTTCATGTGCTTCTCACTTCCAGGGAATTTATTGAAATTCCTTGGCCACTGTTGTCTTCTCCTGCCTTTGAAGGCTGATATCTTTTTTCTTTCTTTGCTGTCACCTTGGGAGGGGAAGAAGAGATAGATGAAGTCAATTTCCCTGACTTCCCAGAACTCCCTGCTGTCTTTCTTAGTGTTCCTACACGTGTTTCTTTGTGATCGCTGTAGCTCTGCATCTCCCAAAGGATGTTTCGAGGAATGGTGGGTACAAGGGTTGTTGATAAAGATATGTAAAGAAAGGATTCCATGGACAAATATGCAATGGAAGCCACAGGCTTCCATTAGGTTAGGCCACAAGCCTCTTCCAACAATGCCAATATCTTTCAAATAAGTTAGGTGGCACTCTTCAAGACATGCCTTCTGAACCAGCTTAAAACTCACATAAGAAAACCATCCTCATGGCATGATGGCACACCTCTCTTGTGATTGCAATAACACAAACACACACATCTGCATTAGACTCAACTTGCATATCCACCTGATTCCTCATATTTGGCTCTTAATTATTTTAGAGGTAAAATAAGGCACATTCAAAAGAATATGCCTCCGTCTTTACAGAGGAATTCCAAGCATGTTTTGAGTAATGACATAGCTTAAACTTAGAGCCACCCAGGAAAAGTACTTCGAAACGATCAGCACGCAGTTTAACCCAAAAGCCTTGCTTATGAATATTTTTAAGTCTTTTGAGTCTATGGCCCCATCTTCTATACTCAAATGAGGCCCATCCTGAAGGGTGGCTTCCAGCTTCCTGAAAAACAAGGATTAATCTCCCCAAATGGCCTATGAAGTCTTCTCTCTTGACACGCATCAAAACCGACAAGGATTTGGGCGTCTGGTGTTTTTTTTATTCTTCCTGTTAAGTCCTTCCTATGAAGTTGTCCCACATTTGATGTGTTTTTTGTTCAAATACCACATGTATCTCTGCCAATTTCGAAAAACATGCTTTAGTTCTACTGTTACAGCTGAACGGAAGGATAAAAGTGGGTCTGGGATTTTTCCCCACCCAAGGGTAGGTAGGAGAAGCATTTCCAAAGGCACCCAGTGATTTTCTCCATTCCCAATTTTGACATTTCTTTCATGGTTTGTCTCTTTTCTGAGGAAAGACACTTCTTAGATGCCAAAATGCCACTTGTTACAAATGCAGTCAGCGTCCCTGAAACACTCAGAGGGTAACTTTGTGATCTGCTGAAGTGTCTGGCTGACACACTGTGCAGCTCAGCTGCCAGAACCCTAAATGAATGCCAATGACAATTAAATGCAAATTACTTGCAGCAGTACATACATAATGTCTTCAGCTGCCTCTATATTCCAAGGCACAAATGCCATTCCAGACTGTTATAATTAATTGCCCCCAGATAAGTGAACAGAAAGAATATCCCTATCATTTCATGTCTCATCATCGATTTACTCGTCTGACATGGGGGGCATGCAGTTAACCAGTTAGGCGGTTTAATTAGGTTAATTGCTGCAGCCACCAGTGTGCTATGGAAGCCATGAGACTCTTGGATGCCCACCCACCTTGTCTGTGCACACTGCAGTACACGCACGCTGAACTGCGGATGAAGCCAGGCACAAATTCTGAGGTGTGGCAGCCCTGTCCTTCTGGTTGAGTTCACAGTGTTTCTCTAGTGCTCAGCACAGTGCCAGGCAGATAATAGGTGCTCATTAAATTTGTAAAATAAATATATAAATGAATGCTCTAGAGCCTTACTCTCATCACTGCAATGCTTCCTTTCCACAGGAAGCCAGAGAGGCTCTGTGAATGAGGGACCAGAGGAGGTGACCAGAAAATAGCGGATGAGGACAGAGCCTGTGACCAAGTGTCCCCCTTGCTACATTTCTGCAGCTGCCAGGCTAAGCCTGAGGTCTGTCTGGCCTGGTCATGTTCCACTAGGATGTGTTAAAGGTAAACAGTGTCAGAACACTGTCTGGGAATCACGTGGTCATGCCTTCCCTTCAAGCATAGACTCGAGAGCTCACAGCATGGCGCTGCTGTCTCTGCCAACCACCCTACAAAGTGCCTTTGCAGATGTCTCTATGTGACCAGTAAGCATTGACAATGGGCCCATTCATGAAATAAAAAAGCTCCTTATTGCATGGGGCAGAGGTCACTCATTACAACCAAAATAGGCTTTCCTACCACCAGTGTCGCTTTTAAGCAGCTGCCCAGCTAGAGCTCTATTTTCTAGCTCATCTTGCATCTAGCTGGCCTCATGTGACGTTCTCACCAATGAGATCATGGCAGATTGCATTATAATACTTAAAGTAGGCCACACTGACAAGTCCCATGTCACATGGTCTTATAATAGAATGTTACATTCCTGCATCGAGCAGTGGGGTCTACGTTCTCTCTCCTTTAATCTGGGTGAGTTTGTGAGGCTTCCCAGAACAAGCCATGAAAGGTGAGACAGCCCAGGCCTCTTGGGTCGCTCAGCCTTGGAACCCAGCCACCAGGCTGTGAGGCAGCCCAGCCGCCACGTGGAAAGTCCAAATGTAGGTGTTCTGGCTACAGCCACAGTGGATGCACAAGCAGACACCAGCCTTCAACATGGGGGTGGAGGGGAGTCTCCTATTCTAGGAGACACCAAGTGGAACAGAAACAAGCTGTCCCCACCAAGCCCTGCCCAAACTTCAAATTTATGAGCAAAACAAATGATGTCATTGTTGTAAGCCACTAAGTTTGGAGTGATTTGTTAAGCATTAGTAAAGAACAGGAATTTGAGTGGAGACAATATGTGTCAACTTCCATCCAAGGCATTCAGGGATGGGGGTTGCCTTCCCCACACCCTCTCCTTCCCCAGGGCCCTCGTGGCAGCCGGACCACAGATGCAAAGAGCCCAGTGTCCTGACTGCCATGCTGGGGCAAGTCTCCCGTCAACCAGAAACACCTGCACCAGCTGTTGAGCAGCTAGAAAGAAATTTCTATGGTGTGAAGCCATTAAAATTTAAGCTTATGTTTTTACAGCATCTAGAATTACCCTAATTCATTTTGTTCTAATCTGTCCCAAATCTTCCACTCTTAACAATATCCTTTAGTTTCCCAGTTGTCTGAGTGCTGTTACCTGGGTTTCTGTACACTTATCCTCACACTGAGAGATGAGCATTGTGCATTATCAGAAGGACAAGACTTACAAACTTTGAATCCCCTGGGTGGTGTTTAGTCAGAGGGCAAAGGAAGAGTAGGGACTGTCCCTTCTTACCCCTTTGCCTTAACACCTCGGTGAGAAGGACACTAGCCCAAGACAAGAGGGAAGGAAGGAAATTAACATAGGTCAGCAAACTGGATCTCCAAGCTTCGTCCCAGGGGCAGCTTTCCATGGCGAAGCTGGAACCGTCCCCTGTGCACGTTTCGGAGCAGACCATAGTGATGCCCTGGCCACTTCATAATCAGTTTGGAGAAAGCAGATCTCTGACTCCCAAGGGCTCCAGGACCAGCAAGGTGGCTAAGAAAATTCGAGGCTCAGAGGAGAATCTGCACTCAGGGAGTCCCCTGTGCCGTAATATTCAACTCTGTCCCTGCAGTGCTAAGGGATCTGGGTCTAGCACCTTCTCAAAATCTTCATTGAGAAGAACCTTCCCGCTCTCCTGGTTCTGAAGGGCCACAGGCCACTGCATCCTCCCAGACAATAATGCCTGACCTTTGCAAACACAAAAGCAGAGAATACGTGCTCATTTTTAAGTATAAATACAAATTGGTGCTGCTGCAGGAGGTAGGTAATGAGCTTCCATGGGAGCCTTTCAGCATTTCAGGATTCTGAGAGACCCCAAAAGTCCTTGCCCTCTGGCCTGGAATTAAAATTTACTTCCTAACCTGAAACACATTTGGAAAAACTGCAGAAATTCTTCTGGGGAGCTCAGATTCTGTGCATAAGGCCTGGGATGAGAAATCTTGGTGTGAACCGTGGTGCTCCAGGAAGTGACTTTTCTGAAATGTTCAGCATAAAATATGTTCAGCATAAAATATCAGTGCCCCTGACCTGATCTCTGACCCAGCTTCCCCCTAACGCCAAGGGACCTGCTCCACATCCACCCACAGCTTCCTTAGTGATGGTTTCCCTCACTTCTACCACTTATAGCTGCCCGAGGCTTTCTCTGCTTCATTTTTTATTTTTTTTTCCCCAAGGCTGAATGGCAGCTTCCCAGAGAGTAATTGGAATCCAATCCAAGATGGAAAAGCTTTGCCACTAAAGGAAAAAGTGCAATAAAAATACCCTGGTTCATGTTTACTTTGCAAATTCCAATAAGAACTCATTTCATCAGTGAAGTCCAAATCCCCTGAATTCACAACTCCCTGCTATGTATTTTGGGGTGTAATCGCAAACAAATTGGGGTCTGCTGTGTGGACCAGCCCTGGAACAGTATGAGGATGAGTTCACGTGCCATTTCCCCCAAACGGGCTGTGGGAGAATTTTGGGGGGTTTGTTTTTTATGCTTCATCAGAGACCCCAGAGTAGAATTCAGCTTTTCACAGTTCATTCCTAAGTTGAACAAGCTCCTTTCCTAGGGGGAACTCAAGAATGTTAGTGATTCCCTGGTCTGTACATGATTTCAAGCTTGGTCTAATCCCTTATCTCTTCATGAGCTGCTTGGCTCATGCTGTTTTGATTTCACCGGAACGGCTGAGCCTCTGAGATCCCAGGCTCTGGTCTCCTCTTTCCAATGGTTCCCTTTGGGCCTCTGGGCTTAAGGTTTTCAATGGAGATCTTGTGGGATAATGTTTCCAGATTTGTTTTCCAGAGCCTCAGTGCCTGGGAGTGGCCTTGCCTGGGTTTTGTCAGCCCCTCCCGGGCCCTCTCTCATCTTCTCTATCTTGCCCTCCTCATCCTCCCCTTCTCCTCCCTCCCTGCTGGCGCCATCACTCACTGCTGACCTCTGAGAAGCCACAGGGGCTTATGGTGGCTGTGCTTGGCTGGACAGATGCAGAGGTGCCCACAGACAATTTCTAGTTTCCAGCCCCCTTCATCTTTCACTAGGTCCTAACAGATTTGGTGACATCAAAGTCTTTGTCAATGCACAAAACCTCTTTTCACCCATCCCTCTCCTAGAAGAGCCTCATTAAAGCACCATCCAGCCCCCTGTGGATGAGATTCCTTTTCTTCCTAGTCTGGGAGCCAGGCCCAAAGTGCTTTTGTGCCACACATGCTGCTGAGCATGCGGTGGCCTCCGCAAACCCCCAGGGCTAGGGGAAACCATCACGTCCAGTGTCCCACTGGCTGATGGGCAGGGCTGTGCTCTGGGGTAGCCCACCCTCTGGGGCGGCCACTCCCCTCCTGCAGACCCAGGCCCTGAGACCACTCCCTGGATGGCTGGGCCCAGGAGAGTAACTGCCTGAAGGCCAACGACCTGAAACTCTCGACAAATCCAGATTCTCTAGCAAATCAGATGACAAGGAATTCACATCAGGGGTGAAACCCACTGTGCTTGAGGTCCCTCACAGCTCAGGCCCAGGGAACACCCAGCACTGTGATTCTATTAAGCCTTCAAGTGCCAATCAGCCTTAGAATGTGACCCTCCTCTCACTCTCACGGACTAGTACACATCACATTTAGAAGCTGCTGGAGAATTAGAGGCACAAAGGGAACGAAAGACTGAGTGTTCTGACAGCGTATTTCCCAGAGGCAGACGCTCATTCCCAGAGTATGTGACTCCCTCTAGGCCACACTGGAGTCACTCAATGCAGGAAGCCCTTGTGAAACAGGTGCCAGGAAGTGTCCCAGAGACACAGTCCCTGTCCTCAAGGAAGTCCCAGTCTCATCAGGGAGACCAGCTTATAAACTTAGGCTTGTCTCATACCCGGCCCCCAGCCCATACCTGACTAAGAGGCTAGGGCTGAGCCTCAGGGTGTACAGTCAATTAGATACCACAGACCATCCTGATGTCCACTTGGGACTGGGGGATCCTGGAAGTGGGCACAGGATGGGGTGGGAAGATGAGGAGGTGCAGCTTCCCCGGTGCAGAGGGAAGGAGTGAGGGGTAGAGAGACCCAGGGCAGTGAAGTAATGAATGCATTCATTCATTCAGCAGATGTTTAGGAGAGCCTGTAATGTCTCCTGGGTGTTGGGACTATGGCAATGCATAAAACAGATGAGAACCCTCCCCCCTATTCTTGTAGAGGTGGTGGGCCTTGATCTCCTTGCATAGGATCCAGATCGCTGGAGAAGTGGGGGCAGGGGAGGTGCTAAGGGTTGAAGTTTCATTCCCCTGTAACCCATGTTGAAACCCCATCCCCAGTGTGGCAGTATTGAGACGTAAGGCCTTTAAGAAGTGATCAATCCGTTCACAGGTTCATGGATTAATGGATTATCACAGGTGTGGGACTGGTGACTTTATAAGAGAGAGAGAGACCTGAGCTAGCACACTCAGCCCCTCCCCACGGGATGCCCTGCAGAGCCCCACCAGCCAGAAGGCCCCCACCAGATGTGGCCTCTCACTTAGACTTCTCAGATCCCGTAACGGAAAGAAATGCATTTCTTTTCTTTATAAGCTACCCAGTTTCAGGTATTCTGTTGTAAGCAACAGAAAACAGACTAAGGCAGGAAAGGGCATCCGAGGATGGGGAATAGCAGAGCGAGATGAGAGAGAACTGAGAGGTGGATGAAGAATGGCTCTGCCGCACAGGGGCGGAGGGGCAGGGCCTTGAGACCAGGGTTTCTGCTCAAGATGCTGAGAAGGAAAACTTGGAGGAAGAGGAGGAAGAGCCAAAGGGACAGGGTGGTTAAGACGTGGGCCACAAAATGCACTGTGGATGATCCAGGTTGGTGACCATGGGACACTGCGTTTAAGTGGCCAAGCTCAAGTGACAGGAGCAGCTCTCAGGGAAGGGGAGTCCAGGACTTGCCCATCCACAGCAAAGGAAGTAACACCCAGCCCTGTTTTCGCACTTCTACTTACGAAAGGACAAATTGTTATCAGGTGTGAAAAAAAGCTAACTGTTGTTACCACTTCAAGCATTTGGGGTTTATTTTTTTTCTCTCTGAAGGGAAGTAACCGAGAACAGGTATGCATGGATCTCAGTTTCCCTCCAAAAACCAAGCTATTGATGAAGTTCCTTAACAAAGTATGTTCTTTCCTGAAACTGGTATAAAGTTGAAAGAAAGAAATTGCTGGAAAGTGCCAATGTATCTCATGCTTCACTTCTCTAACTGAGTCGGGTAATTTTTTTGTTAATACAAGAATTTCAGTCTTGGTCTGGGGATATCATATATCTAACATATGTATGTAAAATACCCTGGAATATGCCTGTTTCCTGTTATAATTTGTCCTGAAAGTAATAAGCTGATAAACTCTGAGCTTTTTCCTTGTCTATTTGTTAAATGCTGGGTCTTCATTACAGCTTTGCATAACAAACAATGGCCATATGAGCTTTTGTTATGCTTTGCTGAGCTTTATTTTACAAATTCGATTGTGGTTTCTAAAATGCCTTGAATTCCTTAAGGGAGTTGTGTTGTTTGTGTAGATGAATATCTCTATCCGATAGCCCTGGAAGCTGATGCTAAAACTGCTGACCAAAAGACGGATGCATTTGTAACCCTTATCTCCCTGGAAACTACTGTTAAGAAGGCAAAAATAATCAAAGGACTGAATTTACAATCAGAGCATTTGGTGCCAGTATTTGTGCAGTTTCTTTGCCAGGGCTCTGTGGCCCCATACCTGTGTACGTATGTAGGGGACCAACTAAGGGAGGGGCCACATGTATGTAGTATGTAGCAGCCCAGAGTAGAGATGGGGAGGTCTGTGTTTGCATCTTGGGTCTGCCACTTTGTAAATAGAGAAGCTTCAGTTTCCTCAATGTCATATTGAGAATAGAATATCCTCTCCTCCCCGATTTCTCCAACGATCTGGATCCTATGAAAGGAGATCAAGGCCTACCACCTCCATGAGAATTGGTGGTGGGGGGGCGTTAAATCTGTTTTGTGCACTCCCATAGTCCCAGCACCCAGGAGACATTACAGGCTCTCCTAAACATCTGCTGAATGAATGAATGGATTTGTTACTTCACTGCCCTGGGTCTTCCCACCCTTCACTCCTTCCCTCTGCCTGGGGGAGCTGCACCTCCTCGTCCTCCCACCCCATCCTGTGCCCACTTCCAGGATCCCCCAGCCCCGAGTGGCCATCAGAATGGTCTGTGGTGTCTAATCAACTGTGCATCCTGAGGTCCCACCCCAGCCTCTCAGTCATTTGTGGGCTGGGGGCCCGGGTGTGGGAGAAGTCCAGGTTTACAAGCTCATCTCCCTGAGGAGACTGGGACTTCCTTGAGGACAGGGACTGTGTCCCTGGGATTTCTAACCCCCTGCCTCCTGGCACCTGTTTCATAAATGCTTACATATATGTGACCAGTGCAAAGCAAGTGGTCACCAAGGGTAGCTGTGAGAATACTATATTATGCTCCCAATATCAGGGGATCTTCTCCTCAGACTTTCTATCTCCTGAGCGGTGTTAGAACTTACAGTCCACAAAAGGGCTTTACCCATTTCTCTCCAAAACATCTTCCACCAAGGAATTTCCTACAGGGTGCTGAGGATGTGGTCTAAGGTAGGGGCAAGGGAATTCCTAACTTCAGCATTCCTCACAGCTCTTAACACAGGGGTCCACTTTGGGGCACAGGTATGCCTTGCCCTCCCAGTGCCCATGCAGGAGGTGGAACCTCATTTCTCCTTTTGTTCAGGCCTCTCACCCCTACAGGCCCAGGATCCTGGCAATCCATCCCAAAACTCACCCCACAGCTCTCCCAGATGGCCCTGGGACCCCAAGTTGTGGAGGAGCAAACATTCTGGCTGCACAGCCTCGAGACCTTGAGGCAATATGGTAGCATGTACATGGAGCCCAACTCATCCTGGGAGCTAAGATTCCATCCCTATGATCTATATCATTTGCAGAAGGAAGATGGCATATTTTTTCAGGGAGAGGATTGGGTTTAGAGACCTAGGACCATGGTTTGGAGATCTGTCTCCTTCTCCTGCTAGCTTTGTGATGTAGGTCATGTCTTCTGAAAGACCACTAGGATGGCTAACTGTCAGAAGGGAGAGGTTTGTGGGTGATATCAGTTTGCAAACTGGCAAGAGACAGTGTCTGGTGTGGACTCTCTTAAAGGGAAAGCGTAGGTTGGTTTCTATGCCTCACAGAGTCTGCATTACACAATAGACATATTCAGCAGCTTTGGGGGAAAATATACATATTTATAAGGAGAGCCAAGCGCATGTGCAATACGTAAACGTATATGTAACATGCATCACATGTTCACTTTGGGGTGGGGTTTTAGCATCAAAATGAGGTGAGGTTTGACTCTTTATGTCAAAAGATGAACTACAGGACACAAAGACAGCTCTGGGGAAGTTCCCATAAATTGGCTTACACTGGCCTGAAGTCCGCAGTAGCTTATCAGGAAAAAATGTTTGCAGGGCTAGTCCTCTGTCCAGTCAGAGTTGTGGTGTGGGTTGTAAATCAGAATTAAGAAGGGTCTGACAATTTGCCTGATTGCTCTTATTGTTAAGAGAATTTAGCAAGAATGTGGTTTTTCTTATAGCTGCAGGAATTTAGGAAGTTGCTATGCCAGCCAAGCCCCAACCCTGGACCCCAACCCACCCATAGGTAACTTTTGTTTCCTTAACCTTAGGGTCTTTCTTGGTTGATAAAGACCTGTCTATTTTGGTCTCTCAGATCACAACTCATTTAGCTTCTCTCAATTGTAGCGCCCCCATCTGCAAAAGAGCATATTAGAAATGCCATCTTCAGGGTTTTTGTTAGAATTACACATAAATATAAAGGTCTCTGTAAATATTGACCAAAAGAGAAAGACAAACCAGAACATAGGTTAGCCTCCCCTACTAGTTGCTAATTAATCCATGCATACCTTCCCTCCCCTGGCACCCACCCTCCAACCCCTTGATCACATCACTGCATTATCCAAAAAAAAAGGAAGTACAAGAAACATGCATTCTTATTTTAAAATCCTAATCAATCACTTCCTAATCAACGGAAGGGTGAGGAGGTTGTGCCTGTTTGGGTTGAAACGGGTTTCACGAGTGAGTTGCGGATTGGGAGCCTACACCTGTCTCCTGTCATGTTGTATCCAAGTCAGCTCTTCATTTTACATTAGCAGGCTTTCTCCTCCACACACTCCCACTTTGCTATTACATGACCCCCTCTTGTGCAGAGGAGTTTGCCACAAACTCCTCATCAGCATGGGTCTGTGCACATAATTGCATAGTCTCTGAGGCTTGGCACATCTACGTAAATAGCTTTGATTAGTTTCAGTCTCTCTTAATAGTAACAGTTGTGTCTGCCAAGGGAGGCTAGGCTTGAGCTCAGACTAAACCAGTTAGCAGCAAGCTCCCCCCATTTCCCTGCCTTTCTGCTCTGCCTCCGGCATCAATGCTTGAATTTGTATCATAAACAATCTCCACAGTGGCTGTGCCAAGTTCTAAGCCAAGGACTCTCAAAGCCCTTCCTGGTTGCTGCCACCTCTGGACACCACGTTTGAGAGTGCCGGCCAGCATGGGCCGAGCCTAGCTATCCCTGCTGCAAGCCACCTTCAACGTCAGGTGCACTTCTGAGCATTTCCATAGCTTATATCTCAGTTGCATGCTGGCCTCTAATATTAGCTTCACCCAGTAGAGCCAAGGTTTTTTTTTTTTAATGTTATTTCAGTTATAAAATAGTCTTTAAACACACTGAACATGTAAAAGCCCCCAATTTTAGCTCAGTGCCAAGGAGTAGCACTGGCAATAGTGGAGCCATGGGGTGGGTGTCAGCTGGCAGAAAAGCTGGATGTGAAGGTGCCACCCTTAGCCTCCTTGAGCCTCAGAGCAAGGGCTCTTAGCACAATCTAGAGATGACTGGTTATCTCCTGTTTGTCGATGCTCGTGGAGCGGAAAATGTTACTGAGTGTTGAACTGGCACAACTCTACTTAGAAATGACTAAGCCTGCATGAGTGCGGTGATTCATAGCACTGCCCCCTTGCAGGCACGGGCCCCTGCTGTAGGTTTTTATTACCTTGCTTAAGGTTCAGGCCTCATCTAAGTAGGACTCAAAGGCTGCCTGTCCCCACTTCCTCCATTAGGAAGGAGGTGACAAAGGTAGATGACAATTTCACCACCTGGGGATGTAAGTTTTACCTCCTATTCATCATTTCTGACATAGGTTTGGCAAATCTACCGGTGCCTTTGCTTCGAAAGTCCTGTCTGACAGCTGAAAAGGTTATTCCTTTTCTTATTTGGTCACTAGATTCCAGCTCTGAAACCTCAGGAGGTTGATTCTGAATGACCAGCATGTCACCTTTCTCCTCCCTTTGTATTTTATCTCCAAGCAGACAGGATAGCATTAGTAGGGCATGTTTTTATTCAATTAGCTAAAAGGCTTGTGCTTGCCTCTATGGCCCATAAATTAATGCCCATTGCAACGTGCCATGTTTGAAAATAGTCAAGGTGTAGAATTAGCATGTCAAGAACTAGAGCTTGATCTTCATCATGGGGCATTGTCCTGTCCAAAGAAAACAAGGGATTGAATAGAACAAGAACAAGGATCTGCAGATCATGTAACATCACAGAAACAAAGCAAAGTAGTTTGTGGCAAAGGAAACTTGTTTTCTCACCAGCTAAGAAGAGCAGCTGCTGGACTGAAGGCTCCCATTACTCTGCTGAAGATGAGCTTAGGACACTGTGGAAATTGGGGGGTGGGACATCCAACCCAGCCTGACAGAGTGGAAGGTGGAGGTTATCCTTGAGTGGAACCCCAAGGTTTTGTACAAGTTGGCCAGGTAAGAGGTACAAGCTTAGCCATTCAGAGAGAACAGCAAATGTGAAAACAGGAGTCAGAAACTGCAGGTAGCTCAATAGAACTACGAATAGTTCCATGAAAAGTTCCATGAAGGAAAAACTACAGGCCCATTATAAATTCTGAAAGAGTCAAATGCCAGTAATCAATTTTGTCACATGAGTAAAAGTATCAAGATTCAAGTAGTCACACAACAAATAACAAAGTGCCTAGTCTGCAAAAAGGCAGCCAGGAGATGCAAAGATGCACGTGATGGTCCACACCCTCAAAGAATTTGTAATTGTAAAGGGCATTTATGAACACAAATAGCTATAATCAAAGGTATGTATTTCATACGCTGTTAGCTAACTATCAGCAAAATGCCAGGGAGGAAGAGATTAATTCTGGCTGTGAAGGTGGGAGTTCCTAAGGTTACGTTGGCTTAGGATGCTCTGTGAATCCAAGCAGACCTTGCTGGACAAGCAGGATTTCATTCTCAGTTCTGCATTAGGTCTTGCCACTATCAAGAAATTAAAAGGTCACCATCAAGTCTCAAGTGTACACAGTAAGTCAAACCATAGGAAAAGGCCATTTTTACAGGTTTAAAAAAAATAGTTGAGTATTGACGATTTCATAGAATTCATTCTAACAATCTGACTTTATCGGAGGCTTCAGTTTGAAGAATTCCTAACATGTGCTGTATCTGCAGCCTTCTGCAGAGGCGTGACCCGTGGTTTCCATCAGCATCTTCACATGAACTCCTGAAGGAACAGGAGTGCACTTTTTACCCTGAACCAGTTTTACTTGATTTGAAGCCTGTGGATGGTTTGCACAACCCATCAGTGCTATCTGCCTCGCTCCTTGGGTTCCCAGTCTTGTGGACATTAAGAGAAATTCAATAGGATTGTGTCACATTTCTGGTGGCAAATGCTCCTGACAGGCCTTGCATCTTAAATTCTCATAAAACTAAGGATCTTAAACCTCTGCAGCATCTGGGGAATCCACATTCACGTCTCATTTGATCTTTTGGGGAGCAGGTGAATCACAAAAGATGGGCCATCATCCAGCCATACTTTGCTGAAACCCGCCCAGTGTAAAAAAAACTCAGTTTGAACCCAGACCTGCACCCCACGGGGCGTCCTCTGAGGCTGGGCTGAGTCAGTTTTTTTGAAGCACATGTGTTCTTTGGAGCTGACTGATCGCTGGTGCTGTCAGCTGATGGGGACGTAATGACTCCCCGAAGCTGAGGTCACGAACCCAGAGCACATTTTTAAAAATGTATTAGGGAACAATTTCAACATCTGTGTGGCGATGCAGGGGGAAAATATTTGTTGATAAATAATTTAAATGTTTACATTTTGGCCCTGCCCCAGGACTGGGGACACAACCACAGCATGATGATAGGATTGTTGTACACAGTGTATTAAAATTCACCCCTTCACCCCCAAAGGGTTTTTTTTTTAAGGGAGAACCTCATTCTAGAGGTAGAAAGAAAAATGCTTTGAAAACCCAAAGATCTCACAGCATTTTCAGACATGACTTCATTGACCTCTCTTACTGCTCCTGTTTGGCTCAGATACTCTGGCAAAGAGGGAGGTGGTGGTCTAGGTCACAGCCCTGCATTGGCAGAGATGGGCCTCCCAGAGGATGACACACACTCTGTGACAGCCGAGAGACTCTGTGACAGCCGAGAGAAAACCCTGCCTCAGCAGCTTGGCATGGGATTCCCAGCGGCTTTCCTCCTGTCCTGACAGGCCCTTAAACTTGGGCAGGAGAGAAAATAAAATATACTATTAGAGCCAACTTCTGTAATCACAGAGTTTGGTGGCGTGTGGTCTGGGAGTCCCTGGGAGTCCCACAGAAGCCATCCTGGGTGGGATGGCCAAAGCATTTGGAGGGGACTCCAAGCCCTCCATCATCATTGCAACTAGATCAACCCTGATGACATCTTCCTATGCTGTAGTCCAACTTCCAGCTTCCACACAGGAGAAAGAGCATCCCATGGAGGTGAAAGGCCACTTCCAAGGACACAAAGGGAGGTGGCAGAAAGCCAGATCTCTTGGTTCCAAAAAACTGGAGAGGAAAAATTGAGCAAGCAAGAGAAAGGAGAGAAACAGAGAGAGAAAAAAATTGAAGATGAAAGAAAAAGAGCAGAAGGAGAAAATAAAAGTGTTGCAAGTGTAGGATGCTTTTCTGTCCCCACCCTGGTGGATCTGTGTGTGGCTCCAGGCAGTTAAGAGAAGCCTGACACTCGGACATTGCTCCTGTAGGAGCAAAAACCTCAGGCAGTGAGTGCCACAAGTGTCCCATGGTCTTATCCAAGAAAAACTGGTCCACATTTTATAAAGCAGTAAACTGCTCCTGACCCGGGGCTGGGTCTGTCGGAGCAGGGACCCGCTCCAGGTGCTTGTCCTTCCCTGCATCTGTTCACATCAGCCTGTCAGCAAGTGCATGGTGTTGTGTGATTCTATACAAGAACCTTCCATTTATTTTATTTTATATTTTTATTTTTTTAAGACAGGGTCTCACTCAATTGCCCCAGGTAGAGTGCAGTGGCATTATCATAGCTCAGCACAACTTCAAACTCCTGGGCTCAAGTGATCCTCCTGCCTCAGCCTCCCGAGCAGCTGGGACTACAAGCACTTATCACAACGCCAGGCTAATTTTTCTATTTTTTTAGTAAAGACGGGGTCTTGCTCTTGCTCAGGCTAATCTCGAACTCCTGGCCTCAAGCAATCCTCCCACCTTGGCCTCCCAGAGTGCTAGGATTACAGGTGTGAACCACCATGCCTAGCCCCTTCCATTTAGTTTAAAACAAAAAAAAATAACGCAGCTGAGAGGGAAATAACATTATCTTCTCCAACATCCTAACCTTAAATATCCACATTTTCCTGGGATTGAATATGTGGTTTTTTGGGGGGTGCAGGGAAGAAGCCAATGCAGGGCTGTGACCTAGACCACCTCCCTCCCCCTTTGCAAGACCATCTGAGCCAAACAGGAGCTATAACAGAGGCCAATGAAGTCATGTCTAAAAATGCTGTGAGATCTTTCAGTTTTCCAAGCATTTTGGGGGTTGGGGAGCACTGTTTTGTTTTGTTTTCAATTGAGTGGTGGATGGTAAAGATCTCCTGGATTTATGGAACTTGAAGGAAAGAGTGGCACTGTCTTAAAGCCTGTGCCAAGTCTGGCAGTCAGCACCAAGTGAGGCTGCAGGTGATGGGGTGTCACTGGCCCCGCAGCAGGAATTGGGGAGTGAGACAGTGACATGCACCATCAGTCCCCAGCAGAGCCTCCTGCATCAAGCTGCTGCCCCCTCCTCTGGGGCCACAAACAGCATTTCTCTTGTCGGGGGACAAGTGGGATGTGTGGTTAGAAAGGAGGATGAACAGCAAAGAGAAAGTCCTCGAGCCTCTGGCTGAGGGTGACTGCCAAGGGTGAGGGTGTCAGTGACTTGCATCAATCTTGGTTCAGAGGGACCCTGAAAGGAGGGGACATTCCATCTTGCTTTGCTTGTTGTTTCTCCTCTGTGACTCCCAAACTAGGTCACCCTCTCCCTTGAGGTCAAAAGTCATCTGACTGATGCTTCTCCTTTCTGGAGTTGCAAAGGGCAGTCCCAGGTAGCCTGGCTCCCCCCAGGGCCAGCCTGAGCCAGCAGAGGTCTGGGCACAGCTCAGAGTCCTAAGAGCAGGAGACAAAAGCTGAAACTCTGCATGTCCCTGGCAGGCAGGAAATGTGAGCTTATCTTCTATTCCTCCTGCGACCTGGGCTGAACCGACTCACAGGATGTGACCAACACAGATCTGTGCACTAGTTCTTGGGAAGAAAGGCCGAACAGAATGGCCACGTTTCCTGGAAGCCTGTTTTAGGCCCAGAGAAAACTCCAGAAGGGTCAGCTACACCCTACTCTTCTCCTCCTCTAGAAGGACCAGCTGACCCACCTCTTGCCCTGACTATAAATTCTGAACTGACTTCCTAAGAATATCTCATATCTCAAGAGAGAAATAGGGCGCAGGCTAAGTAGGAAGTGCCACCACATTCTCCCTTCATAGAAATGCACAGGAAATGGAGGCGGGGGACAGGGTTTTTGGAAATAGGTCAAGCAGAGGGAATGGCTTGGAAAATCACCTTCCATTTGCCTTCAGAGGCCATTAAACATGAAAGGAAATTCCCAAAGCAAGAGACAAGATATCTGTCCCTGTCAATCTCTACAAATAGCCTAGATATTCAGCATTCTGGAAGCATTCGGTGGGATCAGGCCCTGGCTGGGGGGAGGGGAAGAATAAAGCTGGCCCTCCCCACCCCTCCACCCCAAGGACTGCACACTTATCCTCTGATTTCATTGTTCGAACCAAATGCACAAGGACACATACTCTACTGGAGCATTAGTATTAGTATTATCCAAGTAACTTAACAAGCATCCCCCAAATCTTCCTGGTGCTTTAGAAATAGTGCCCACTGTTCACACTTGCCAGGAATGTATTAAGGAAGATACACCTGTGGGTCAGGCGACCTCGTGGCCCGTGATGTTCACCAGTAACCACCCCTCTCCCTCCCTGGACATCCTTTCGTTTTTATGCTGCACAATCACAGCCGTTCCATTTTGCTTTGTCTCCAAGCTCTGAGGACTGGGCAGCGTGCCTATTAATCTTGAATGGAATGAAGTCTCCGCCACTTCCATTTGAAAAAGAAATAGCTGTGCCTTTCCCACTTGATTCAACAGTGTGAAATATTTATGATTCCTCTGGCACCTCCACGCCCCCTCTCTCCCATCGATTCTCTCCGTCAGCACTAAGTGCTCACTTGGAGGAAAGTACTTTCCGTCCATCAGGGACAAGCCCAGGATGACAACATCCATGAGCCCAGCTGCTCCTTGTCTGCCGGGTCACCAGCGCGGCTCTTACTGCTCACACGGGGGGTTCCCCTGGGTTTCCAAGCCCCCGAAGCCGCACTGCAGGGGGATCACTGTGCTTTTGGGCTCTGAGGTCCTGCTTCCATCTTGTCTTCTTCCACTGGGGTGTCCCTGCTTCAGTCACACACATACACAACTTGTATCTTTGGGTCTCCTGTGACTTCAGATGCCAATTCAGGGCAATCAGGAATGAGGCTGGGCTGGGAGGGCCAATGCAGATTCCAAAAGGACCTTGACCTCTAGGCAGCTTGACTGATTCATGCACAGTGGGTAGATTTTCCAGAGGGAAAGTCACCCCATTGCTGTTCCTGAGTTTGACTAGAGGTTTTCCCCTTGCTTCCTCTCACAAGTGACCCCAGCTCTTCCTTGCTGGTCCATATACACATTCCTGACCTCCTGGCATCAGTAATTCCTCCAAACTCACTCACTGTGGCAGGGGCAGCAAACAGTGTGGGAATGATGTGAGACTGAACGACCTCAACTGAGCAAAGGAAAGACACAGAGCTCTGTGAGTCCCCATACTCGTCATGCACAGTCCTTGGGCCATGTAAGGAGGGCAGTAATGACGGCTGTCATCCTGAGTTATTAGGAAGGTTATATGTAACATATATAAAGAGCTTCAAACAGTGCCTGGCACTTAGTAAGAGCTAAGTAAATATGAGCTATCATTGTTGGTATAATTGTCATTAGTTTTATTTGACAAGGTAATATCAGTCCCAGCCTTCGATGACAGGGATATGTCTCTGACAGGTGGCAGGAAAATGCAGCGGGCCGAAGGCCAGGAAACAAGGAGACCTTCATATGGGGCTACTGCTGCCTGCAAGTGAAAATCCCTTCTATATTTCTTGCCATTAGCCCAAAGCCAACAAGGGGGTGACCCCACATTCCCAGCCCTTAGTAAAATTCTCTATACATATTAAGTGTTCAATAAATCCTGAATGTACAGATCTATGCTTAGTACCCCCGACATCCTATTTTTGCTCTTCTCAGTGTCCTGAGTCCTTTCCCTAAGAGAGACCCCATCCTCTCCCCTCCAGACCCTGCCATCAAAACACAGTTGTCAGGTATCCCAAACTCCCAGAGGCCTGCACTCTGCCAACCATATAACTGCACAGTGTTTCGAAACAAGGGTTTTGGAGTAAGACAGACTTGGGTTCCAATCCTGTTCTGACACTTCCTTGCTGGGCACCTGAGACAAACTGTTTAACCTCCAGCAGCCTCGGTTCCCTTATCTATGAAATGAGGATAATCCTAGTGAGACTGCCTCATAAAGTTGTCTCTCATAGAGATTTTATAAGATATTGTAAGAAAAGAGAGCAGCAACGTGTCTGATGCATACTAATTGCCTAATAAATATTGATTATTATGGTCACTATTATTCATGAGTTAATACACTTAACCAGAGAATATTTGAGTTTTACGGAACCTTCTAGAGACAGTGCTATAAGACTATCAAAACGGCAATTGATGGTAGATGTTTTGTCCAGGCCACAAGGGGAGCTATGTCTGGGTAAGTGATTCTCTGGGCATCCATTCCGGGGCAGCAATGACCCTGCCCAAGAAAAGCAAAGGAAAGAAAACCCCGCTACTGGGCTGGAAGGTAGCCTGGACTCATTCAGCCCTTCTCTGTGCCAAGGGAGGCAGGACAGGAGAGGCAGAACAAATAGAAGACTGATTCTGAGCCAAATGTGGTCAACCTGGCAATGGGATCCCTTTCAGTCAAGAAGTTATTTTAGGTGGTAGCTGCAGGAGGTCAGTTTGAGGTTGCTTAATTGTATTGTTTGCAAAAAATTGCAAAGCTGGAGAACATAAAAGAAATGATTAAAAGTCACTATGGCCAACCCAGTGCATTCCCCTGAAAGCTCATGAACAAACAGGCTGCTGCTCAAATGCCTGTTGGACTGAGATGGTGCTGCCCGACCTCTCTCAGATGGACCCTGAGAGACCATTCGCCGTGCATCTCCCTGATGTGACACTTCTGGGCCCTCCTGGAAAGGGTTGAGCAAACACAGTTGTTTAATGCGGCTGCATTTGCCCAACCAGTGTCAGCATGTTCCTGCATTAGAATGTCTCACGCCCGGCCACGCTGGCACTTTCTCCATCTGTTTACATTTAGAATGGGACTCGCTGCCAAAGATTAGGAATTCCAGTGCCCACAATCCAGAAAGCACAAGCCAAGGCGTAGAAATAAAAACAAATTGAAAACTACTTGTTGCTAGCCAGCTTAATTGGATTCTAAAAGACTAGGAATTTTTTTCCTAGAGTGTTCGGTCCCAGAGAGGAGGGCCTCAGAGGCCAAAAACCTGAATGGGTTTCACAGAGGTCCTCTCCACGTCATATATCACCTTAACACTACACTACCTGCTCCACCACACCAGACCTTGAACTCCTCAAGGCAGGCAGAGAAATTGTCAATTCTCCTTGATTTTCCCAGTGTAGAGCCTGGTATCTGTGCTTAATAAATCCTGGTTAGTTGAATGAATGAATGAATGAATGTCAGTTCTTTGTGGTTTTCAAACATGGCTGCAAATTCTTAGACTTGCATAGAGAGGTAAAGTCTGCACTCCCTCCCTTTGAATCTGGACAGGTTAGTGACTGCTTCCAATGTCTTAGTGGAGAAGAAGTGGCCCTAGGTTGTTCCAAAGCTAAGTGATAAAAGCCCATGTGGACAACGCTTGTTATCTTTGGTTTGTGCTGATATCTTCACATCCTAATGGGTGTGAGATGACAATGCTTGGTAGTTTTGATATGCATTTCCCTAATAATTAATGATGCTGAGCATCTTTTCATATACCTGGCAGCCCTTTGTATATGGAGAAATTGGAGCCCTGGTACACTGGTGGTAGGAGTCAAATGGTGCCGCCACTATGAAAATCAACATACAGTTTCCTCAGAAAAATCAAAAATAGAACTACCATATGATCTAGCAATCCTGCTTCTGGGTATATACCCAAAATAATTGAAATTAGAATCTAGAAGGGATATCTGCATTCCTATGCTCATTGTAACATATGCAAAATAGCCGAGATACGGAAACAACCCAAGGGTCCACTGACAGAGGAATGGATAAAGGAAATGTGGTATATACATACAATGGAATATTATTCAGTCTTTGAAAATAAGAAAATTCTGCCATTTGCAACAACATGGTTGAACCTAGGGGAGAGTATGAGTCTATAGAGTGAAATAAGCCAGTCACAGAAGGACAAATAATGCCTGGTTCCACTTACATGGGGTATCTAACATAGTCAAACCCATAGAAGCAGAGAATACAATTGTGGTTGCCAGGGGCTATGGGGTGGGGGAAATGGGGAGTTATTCAATGAGTATAAAGTTTCGGTTATGCTAGATGAATAAATTCTAGAGATCTGCTGTACCACGTGGTATCTACAGCTAACAGTGTGGTATTGTACTTTTCAAAATTGGTTAAAGGAGACAGATCTCATATGAAGTGTTCTTACCACAAAAATGTGGGGGACACAAAGAAATCTGGGGAAATGTTGGATATGTCTATTATTTGATGGTGGTAATGGTATCACAGGTATTGGTATATTCAAACTCATTGAATTGTATAAAATATGTGCAGTTCTTTGTGTATCAATGATACCTCAATAAAGCTGTTAAAAATAAGATAAAACAAAAATAGTCATAATTTTTTAAAATATGTATATTTTTAAGACAAAGGCCGTGAATCTTTCACAGTTGCTCTTTGAGCCGAGAGCCACCATGTAAGATATCCAGCAGCCCTAAGCTGCCGTGCTGGAGAAGCAATGTGCAATGAGGTCTTAGACTCCCAGTGAGAGATGTCCAACATGACCCCAGCCACTTCCCATGTGCGTGAAGAAACCTACAGATTATTCCAGCCCCATTGTATAAGTTATGCCCAGCCTTTTAAGCCTTCTCAACTGAGCCCCGGGTCATTGTGGAGCAGGCAAACCATTCCTCCTGGGTCCTGCCTGAACTCCGGGCCCACAGAATCCAGGAACATATGACAGTAGTGCTTGTTTTACACCATGAAGTTTTGAGGTTGTTTTTACATAACAACAGACAAATGAGACAGTCTTCTGGACTCCAGGCTGAAGAGCCTATGCTATACTAGCCCCTCCCTTCTAGCTGGTAACACTCCCCACAGTCAGGAAGTTGATCTTAACAAAACTTAAATTCCCTCTTCAACTGAAGCCCATAACGTCCTTATTCATATCTGGAGAGATGAGTAACAGCTGGGCCCCACTCTTCCACTTTATGATACATAGGCCTTCACACACTTGCAGATATTGAAAAAGTAGCTTTTCAGCTTTTTCTTCTTTGGGTCAAAAACTCTGAAATCTTTACAGATCCTTTTTTCTTTCTTCCTTTTACTTTGTATTCATCACCCTCTAAAAACAGATGGCCACAGCTTTGGGGGAAACTGAGGACATGACCATGAAATGAGAGCCTTAGATCAAAATAACAGTCCTCTTGGCATTTAAGGCACTTTCTGGTATGCAAAGCATTTTCACCTGTATGGTCCTTAGATTTCCCCCATAACTACCCAGTGACATGAATGATGTAAACATTGATTCCTATTTATTAAAGCTAAGCTCCTTTTTCAGGATCACACTTATTAATGGCTGAGCTGAGCTAGAAAACAATCCTCCTTGAATTGCAAGCATATGGACAACAACAGAAAGAAAATTGAAGGGAATAAAATCAGCTGATGTGTTTGAATAGCAAATTATTTTCTCTTGAATGTTCCTTGATTACAATTTTGCCTTTTCAATAAACAAAATCAAAACTTTAAAAAAAAATGCTGGCAGTGTTTGGGCAAAGATGAAGTATTTTGAAGTATGTAATTTTAAAATAAATAAGATGTAGACACAACAGAAAACTACACAATGAATTTTCTTCTCACCACTGTCATTGACTTTAATTTTTCTTGGTTCAAGAAAAATGGTAGAAAAATCTGTTGTGGTCAGAATCAGAAATAAAAGCATTTGGGTGCCATCGCATTGGGCTAAAACATTTGCATGCATTTGTACTCAAATGCCAATTACAGATGTGTTCCATTGAGTGAATAACGTAAGTCTTAGACCCTAAAGATGCACGGGGATATTATGTATACCACGTGACATCTTCCCAGACCAGCCTCTTGAATGAAAGTTCCAGCTCGGTCCAGTCCTATGGTAGCAATAGAACATAGCAAGTTAAGGCATAATGGCCTGTGCTCTATAATTATGTATGGACTCAAGTTTATTTTCCACATAAGACCCTCTGGTGGGTATAATAAGGCAAACGGCTGGACACAATGTTTATTTATATGTCCTGAATGGAGGCAAGAGAGAAGAGAAATGTCGGTAATGGGGAGTGATGGGTGTGGCATAGAAGGTGAATAAGGCTGACAGTTATTCCCACCTAGTAAAGTTAAGCTACATTCTCAGAAGCACCCTGATGATGGCTGAGCTGAAACCAGAAAACAAACAGAGTTAATAGAGCAACAACTGCAGGCTGTGCCACTATGAGACAGCAAAGACTTCCATTTTTTTCTCCATGGTGTTCCACAAAGAATGAGCCTGAAAACCTGATCCAAATCTCTGGTGGGGTAAGGGGTGGTGTCCAAAGTCTGCACGTGTAATCAGTACTCCAGGCAATCCTGAGGTACACCAAAATATGTGTGTTCATTCCTGTCATTTGCCCAAGAACTCAAAAAGTTACAAAGAGTAACCCAAGGCTCAGGAAGGTTCTGTTTAACAGTACCTCCAGGAGCCAACCGTGAGCCCTCCTGACTCTACAACCAACATGGTGACCAGTCTCTACACTTCTCTGAGCCTCTGTGTCCTTGTGTGCAAAGTGAGAGAGGTTAGACTACATTATCTTTAGGACTTCTTTTGTGTCTGACATTTGGTGATGACTTGAGATAAAACAGTTGTCTACAATCCAAGGCAGCTGGAGACCAAGGTGCCATTTTGGATCAGAGACACTTGCACGAACTTTGGGCCAGATGGTTTTATGGTGGTCTCTGAATCTTCCAGGCTAATTTAAGATGTATCCAAGAACAATAAGCCTTTGGCCCATTTATATCAAGATCCAGCTGCGTTCTAACTGGCGCGAGCAGCCATTGGCACTGCACCAGCCAGTTCTTGCAAAGGTGACTGCCACCAGCCACCCAGCTGCAGAGGAGAGGATGTGGGCACAAACCCTTCAGACTTGGGTGTGTCAACTGAGACCAGGCTAGGGCCATCAAAACACAGTGCTTCCCTCCACCCTTTCCGACTGGCCCAAGACTGGCACAGGACTTACTAAGAGCGAAAGTAACACTTGCCAACCTGGGGCTCAACAGTCTTTTCTAAGTTAAGTTTTCTATATTCAGTGAGGTGCCAGACAGAGAGATGTCACCAAAAATATAAATTTTTCAAAGCCCCAAACCAGATACTGTAGCTGTTCAATGTGCCATATATCTGGCCATGACCCTTATGGTCTGCCAGACCACATTACAACAAGCGACAAGTGCACATTTACTGTCAAGGCCGGATTGCAAATCTTTGTTGTGTTAATTTGTCATTCCCCAAATGTACAAATGCACCTTACTTAGGCCACAAAACCTTCTTTTGCCTAACAGTGTTTTAGAAATAAATTGGCAATAAAGGATACTGCATTGTTACGGGGCTGTTGTCAGTTGGTTTCATTTATCAATTTATCAAAACTATTTTGCAAGAAATAGTCTCCACTTCAGAGATGACACTTCATCCATAACAGGAAGAGTTTGAGTCTTCCTCGACTGCCAGAACGTTACATAATAGAACGTGTCACCAGTCCTGAAATGAGGCAGCAAAGGCTAAGCCAGTATGTGCTTAGCCCAGAAAATTATTCAATGCCCTTAGAATGCGGGATGCAAAATGAGATTCTGCCAGAGTCCGGGGTCAATGGTGGTAGAGTGCAAGAGAGGGGTCTGACAGCTCCCAAGCTCTGGGCAATCTGTTCTCAGTTAACTAGTAGTTGAGAGGGAACATGGAGGGCTAAAACACTGATACCCCAAAGCGCTTGCTTAAATCAGTTTCACTATTTGGCCTGATTTTATGTCTGTTTCCCATCCCTCCCTAACTCCTTCCTTGGGCTGCAGAATGGGCCTAATTAGCTGGTTTTGTTAACCATTATCAGCTTTCACTGGGATAAACAGCAGTTAATGGGTGGTGGGTTCAGGAGCCCTGTCTGGGAAGTTCCAGTTAACCGCCATGCCAGACAGCCATCCCTAACGAGTCAAGAGCCAACGAAGGCTGTTGGTGTTTTTCATTCAAAAGCAGCAAGGTGCCATTTGGAAAACTCCCCCATACAGAATGTGGGAACCCTAACTTTTTATTCTAGCTCTGATTCTGGACTGAATGACCTCAAGCCATCCAGTTAACCTCTCTGGATCTCAGTCTTATGAAAAGTGAAGCTGATTGATTTGGTTTTCTGCAGAAAAGTGCTGGAGAGGAACCAAGACTAAAAATGGTGATGGGGCCCTCTGCAAATACCAAAGTAGAGATGAAGCAATGGTGAGCTCTGACCAGAAGCCAAAGGTTTTGTGGCATAGCTGTTTTAATTACTCCTGTTTGATATTAAACTGGTGTGGGAGTGTGGAAGAAATGTAAGTGCTTTGGTGGTCTTTTGAGACCGTGGAGTGTGGCTTTTGCAGATATGCAACACTGCCCTCTATTGGCACCCGGCATGCTAAGAAGCCGCGGAAGCTAAACAGTGCACTCTCTTCTGCACTGTACCTCGCAGCGGAGGCCCAGAGAGTTTGTGTGCAAGGCTCTGTGACCGGACCGCTCAGCGAGGGCTTTTGCCTCGCAGAGTATGCTGTGTCTCCATTACAAAGCTGCTGAGTGGAAATCTTATTCCCTGGGATTTTAAACAGCCACATTTCCTGGTATTTGACATCCATGGGACATTTAGCAAATGGAGTGCCAGATGGAACTCCTTGGCTCTATTTTCTGCAAGACACTTGAGAGTCGGAACCCTCCGGATATTTGCATTTAATAGGCTTGCTCACTGGAGGGGCAGCCATGGCTCAGTGGACGTGGGGCATTCTGTGGGCAGCCGGGGTGGGGAGAGCTGGGGTGCACAGGACAGCAAGTGGCAGCTACGCCTGCAGTGCCACACAGAAATGTTTCAAGTTCCAGCATCCTTGGTAATTCACATCTCTGATCTTATCTGACCGTCTGACAAGCCACATCCAAGAATGCAGATGATAAAGACTAACACTTTAATGTTGAGGGACTTGCCCACAGTAACACGACATCACCACATACACACAGAAAAGCAATGACATCTCCAGTTTTCTCTAATATCTAAGCAGTGTTCTCCACCCTTTCTGTGCACTGTTCATATATAAACCATTTTGGTTATTTGGTGTCAATAATCACAATAATTTTGGTTATTTGGTGTCAATAATTTATGTGAATCACAGAATTCAAGATTACTGTGTAGTCTCTTGAAATTGCTTTATTACTCACCCCATTTACGAAGGCTTCTAGTAAATCTCAGTGGTAATGTTTTGAAAGTCTCTGATATATTCAAAATTGCCCTGTTTTTGTAGTGAAGGCAGCTGACACTGATCAAGCTGATGAAATAATGATTCTCTGAGAATGAATATTTGGATTTTTTTTTTTCTCCATCAAGTTGCCAGCGTCTTTGGTGTTTAGGCAGGTAGATGTCACATTGCTTAAGCAGCACAGTGTAGCATGGATGTTGTTCTTTTTATATTTGTCATATTCATAGATTATCTAAAATTCTAGAACTATAATTCATCTCTGGGGATTTTTTACTTATACAATAACCAGAAAATTTCTGACCTCAAACTGCTGGCTAAATGGGCACAGTCCTGTCCTTGTAAAGTTTGCATGCTGTTATTTTTACAGATGTTCTCTCCTCGGTTCCTACTTGAATTCAGGTCAGAGGAGTTAATGGGAAATGAAACTGCATTTCCTTTATTTTCCTCCTTCCTGCACGGTTGACTTGAATTATAAGCCCACAGATATGCTCTACCAGTCGACACCGGGTTGTTTACCACCTCAACCAGGAGATGCAACGATTAGCTGCTTTTGCTGGTTTTAGAAAAAAAAATTTCTCATAAATATATGGGGGGGATGTGTATATCTGGCATATCTTACCTTTGCCTTAGATTATACAGGGGCACCTACTTCCCTACTGAAACAGTAAACCAGTCTCAGGCTGCTGCTACACAAGAATTTGCAGTATCTGTCACACTTTAAAATAATTTCCCACACACCAAACAAACTAAACCGTCCTTCTCTTGTTCCAAACAAAACCCTTATCCCATGGGACTCACTCAACAAACACCAAAAAAGAATATTTTGACTCTTTCAAGTGAAACTAATAACAACGATAACAAAACAAAAACTTTCCATTTATATTTATTAAGCTTCCTTTGGTTCCCCTACATTAAACTAAGTGTCTGAGAATAGTTTCAGCAAATCTTAGCTTTAGCAGGAGTTTTAGAAAGTACCAATTCCAATCTTATAATTAACATTTTCTTCATAAATATTTCCACTAACAAAGAGTCCTCTCTTTAAAAAATCGTCAGTTCCATTTCTGAAGAGTTCTAAAGGAAGATAATGAAAGGGAAAGGCCTTTCTTTCACTAGACTTTAAGTCTTAGTACGTGTTCATTTCGGATATATTCACAAGTAAAAGGAGAACTGTAAGACTCAAAAATGGGTCATTTCTATGAAATAACAGCACAGCAGAAAAAAGTTGAAAGATTTGATAAATTTTATCATTTGTGAAAAGAGAAGTCTTATACAAGGAACCTTAGCCAACCCCCAGACTGGCCACTTTCCCTGCTTAGTGATCATCTGGATACAGTTGTGGGATGTGGCATTTTGGTCTAACATAAGCACAGAATAATATGTAGCATATACCCAAATTAAGTGAACCACTAGCGAATAGGTCCTTAAAGTCTACAAAAACCAACCACAGGACTGTAATGAAAGAAAGTGATGACAGACACGTTAGAACACACAGCCAGCCAGTTTCTGAACGGAGTATTTTGGCTGGCTAGTCTCAGACATGGGAAGAATTATGTTGCTCAATTTACAACTTATTAAAGAGGGAAAGAAGTCGTGGATACAGATGGCTGGTTCTATATCAAAGAAGACTAGGAGAGGTGATATTACAGAGCTTCTATTGAGCAAACTGTCAAACAGTACTTAACTCACTTTTTTTCCATACCTAATCATTAGGTAAGAATGAATTTTCAAAAGGTAAAAAAAAAAACTGCAGTGTTCTTAGTAAGCTGTGGCTTTGCTCATGTCTTATCTGCAAAAGCCTGAACATGCTGATAGAATCAGCTTCATTCCTTAGGCAAGACAATAATTACTTTTTCACATGGTGCATGTTCTCTGCAAGCGGTTGCTCAAGACATGCGGAATGGAATGCCTTTGTTGGAGGGGGTGAGTTTATTATAATGTCTTTATTCTCATAGATGAAATCTGCCCCTAAATATAACATAAAAATTACTTTTGATTTACCAGGAAAAACATGGAAACGTACATGTAGTCTATGAATACTTTTAACAGCAAGCCCCCAAATAGGCACCAGACGTGTTGATACATGAGAAGAAAAGAGTCATCCTTGCCTAAATGCACTTTGAATTTGGTTTTTGTTGCACTATAAATGAGTGTTCACTGTTGCTTTCGGTTGGTGTCATGGAAGAGCCAGAAGACTTGTGCTGTGGTCACTGATTTGCCCTTAAGCAGGTGTGCCTGACTTTGGGTAACCTTGCAAAGGCCGAATTTGCCTGAACTATAGAAAGAAGAAAGCTGGATTAGACTATCTCCAAGATGGATTCAGTCCTTATATTCTATGATTTTATCTTCTTGGATGAATAACATCACCACCTAGTAGTAGAGGACAAAAGACATCAGGAAACCCTCACAAGCCTTTGGTTGGTGGAAGGCTCCCGGATAATGTATTACAGAAGAGAAATAGGAGGTTAGTCCCCCGACTCCCACGTGGGTGTGAATTAATCATCCTACCATCAAGTCATTTGTGACCTTACAGAAGACTCTAAAATTCCTTTCACTTTTATCCATTTGTAAGTGGCAATAACCTGTCTAACTAACCCCCTGCCCAACCAGACCTCATTTATAAAAATTAATTAGATAACATCTTAGGTTTTCTACTCCACAGAAGCAAATGTTCTAAAAATGTAACTAAATATTTATTTTTTTAAAACGATGACACATGTACCTAACAACCTATTGTGCTGTCATATATGTTAAGCCTCCAAAAAGAATATTTTGAGTGCACTTTGACTCAGGATTCAATCACCACTTTTCTTTACAACTTCTCATTTTTTTTTTTTTCTGAATTTACAAGCTGTTTATCAGAATAAGTCACCAGCTTGGGCTGTTTCCTTTTCTTTACAAAAGGATTTCACATGGTGAGCTGGAATTTCCTTTATTTAAGATGCTTGAAAAATCTGGAATGGTGTCACTGGTATATTTCTAGAGTTTAGGAGGGTCCAACCAAGAGCCAAACTGACATTTTACCTAAAATGTCCCTCCAGCATGGCAGTAATTTATATTTCATATATGAAAAGTTAATGCGGAGCAGTTGTTTTGCACATGCAGAATAAAATTTCACAGAATATAAAGCATTGAGTTAGGAACACTGGATATATTTCAAAACTGGGTGAAGTGCCCAGGGTGGCCCCAAAATAACTATGTACATGGTGACTGTTGGGCTTCCACTGGTGAGCAGTGAATAGCATAAGCGGTTCCATGGAAAATAACATTAAACTTTTCGAGATTCTTCAACAACTGTGTTGTTTCCTCTCTTCGGTTTGATTTGACTCATCCATCCACGTAGGGGACCCATTTACGTGCAGAATTTTAATGTTTCAGGGTAATAAACTATGTGTCTCATATTAATAGTGCCAGTACAAGATATGAAGCTATGTGTGAGTTTTTTATTTGATACTAAGTCTTCCATAGCTATTTTTCACCTTTAAAAATCCAGCCATCATGTAAACCTGCAAATAAATGATTCAAGCCTCTTGTTTTTAAGACATTCTATGGGGGAATTTTTAGTTGATTTCCCAGAGGTACACAAAACGGAAAAATATTTCCCCGTACTATTTTTAGGAGCCAGTCCAAAAATTTCCTTGTGACCCTGAGTTAACTGAGCTATTTTCTGGCCCTGAAACATAAATCTGAAAATTGCAGCATGGGACAGGTAGGGCGGGGGTGGCGGGACCCCATGGTGATCTTCCCATTAAAACTACTTTTATGCTCTGAACTTTAGACGTGAAAAGGCAGACAGACGGTGGCAAGCTAAAAACCAGTTAGACTTAGGACCCGAAAGGAGAAGTTAAAGAAAGAAAATGGTTGTTTTCACTCTGGAAGAGGGAAGAGTGAGGAGTGATTGACTCCGAGTCTTCAAGTTTGTGAAGGACCCTGATGTACAGGCGATGGTGAAGGGATGGACTTCACCTCCCCCAGGACTTGTCAGCAGAAGGCTCGACGCAAATTGCAACACCAGGGGCTTGCATTAGGCACCGAGAAGCATTTCCTGACAGTCTGGGCTGTTAAACACTGGAATGAGGTACCAGGGGAGCTTGGGCAATCTCCATTCTTGGCAGGTTTAGAAATTAGATAGATTCTTATCTGCTGGAATCAAAGCTGTGGGGAGACAACTGGACAACCTGGAGAGACCCCTTTCAAACGTGAGGCTCTACACCACCTCCACGGTTGGAGGAAAGCAGATAATGTAAAAAACAAAGAAGGCTCTCTACTGACTCCGTTTAGACATTTCCTTTTTCTGTCAAAATGAGAATTTTTTTTTTCTTTTCTGAGAGGATGTGTATCCTGAGGAAATTATTATTTTCTATTTGATTTTGATTTTAAAAAAATAGTGCCAACCACTTCTGGTTTTTTTTTTTTTTTTCTTTTTTTCTGCAGAACTGGCAGGCTTGACAAAGAGCTTTGGCAGTGCCTGCAACAGCTCAACATGAGTCCTTCAAGAAGTTTTTCATTAAGGGAGGCCTGGGAGGGCAGAGCCACTTGGTGACACAGTTTGCAAAGACCCCTAGGATGTCAGTTCTTAAAAAAACAAAAAAAATGGGGAAATTTGAGTTTTCACGTGGCAGCTACTTGAGGGGTTTCATCACTGCTGCTAAGTCATAGCATTCTGAGTATTAGGGAGGGCTACACTTGCATTCAGTCGAGGTGCCTCTAAGAAAATTGCACATGTTTCTTATAAGCTTCCAGATAAGAACTGTGTAGGGTTGTATTGCATCGAAACATGTGGTTTTCACACACATTGCTGTGAAGATCATAGGATTTTTGCACTTGACAAGAACATCTTGGGAGGAGGATCACGAAAGAAATTTGAACCCCTCTGCAGACTTCTCTTCCCATTAAGGTTAATCTTAGCCCAGATGTGATCTGCCGCACTCTTGCTGTTCCCATGCCTTCAGGCCGGTTGTGCTACCTTCTGTTAAATAAAAATGGGAGATCTCGCCTGTAGACAGCGGCACAGCCATTCCAACCAGTAAGGCCAGGAATCCATCTTGTCTCTTTTAAAACACAGAGTTAATAGTAACTTCCAGATCGTTTCTATAGCCCTTTCGGAGGAAGGGAAGCTGAGGCGAAGTGCCCTTAGGGAGTGATTATTATCTGTTCTTTCTTGGTTGTTGTTTGGGATACAATATGTAGTTTCCCCCTGGCAGCTGGAGAATTATGTTGTGGCAGGAAGGACATCATTCTGCCTGTCTTGAAATGCCTTTCCCAGGGGATCGCAGGCCTAGGATGTGTTGATAAAACACACACATAGAGAAGAGAAAATATCTCCCTTCCTTCCTTTCTCTTTCTTTCTTTCTTTCTTCCTTCCTTCCTTTCTTTTCTTCCTTCCTTTCTCTCTCTCTCTCTCTTTCTTTCTTTCTTCCTTCCTTCCTTCCTTCCTTTCATCTTTTAGTTACACATCTGTGGAAGGGAAGAAACTAAATAGAAATATTTCTGTTTTATAGAAATAAAATAGAGAAGAAAATTGAACACCAAACTTGGTATCAGCAGCTTCTGTCTATGTAGTGAGTCGGCTAAATTATAGCAATTTCTGTATAAGTGTTTCAGCCCCAAATAGAAATTGGCCCACTTGTAGATGGGGGCACTTTTCTGCAGTTGAACTGATCGAACTTTTTCAAAATTGTGTGTATATATGCACATCTGAAAGCTCAATAAAACTGCTGTTGCTAAGAACCGATTGATCAAATCCCCAGGGCAACTAGTTATACTGCCTTCCAAGGTCTTCCGAACCCTCAAAAGTTGTGTTTTAGACATCCTCTCACTTCTTGATACTAATGAACTTCACTGTTTTATTTATATGCTTAGTGGTAACCACAAACCATTTCAAGGTTCTATCCCTAAGTCCCTTACATTGCAAGTGGTTTTAAAGTTACTCTAATGACTCTCCATTCATGAAGATAGCACTCACCTATCTAGAGCTTGGTGATAACTCTACCAAGCTCTACCAAGGCTCTACCATGCTCAAACCAGGCTTTAGGAATGAGTTCAATAAAATACATCCTTAGACATCTTTTGGACAAATGAGTTCCTCTGGCATAAATTGTTCAAGGCCCCTAGAAGAAAACTGTAAAAATAACTCATGAGAATACAAAGGGAAGGATACATGCTGATGTTAACAAAATAGACTGAACAAAAACCTAAGATGTTGGTTGCCTGTCTTTCCATCTTCCTTCCTGGCCTTTTCCTCTATGTCCTGGATAATTTCTGTGAGTTCCCAGATGCAGAAACTGGTCTATACTTCTGATTCGACTGTTCTGCTTTCTCTTTCCAGAATAATTAAGAATAGCAAAAAAATAAATAAATAAATAAAAAGAATAGCAATGACCAGATGCTCTCCTAACCAGTTCCCACATTAGCATCTTCCCCATTCTCTAAAAAAACAAAAATGACCTTCTGACCTGATCCAACTGGAAAGCCATTGTGAACTTCCTGGGTCAGAGTCGCCTGGAGTCAGTTACATTAATAGCCATTCCCTCCTCCGAACTTTCCTGGGAATTGTAAAAAACAACCTCCCAGACACATGATATGAACTTTAAGGACCCTCCTTCCTGTTTCCAAAGGACTGTGGAATTTGGGCTTTACCCAGTAAAGCTGCGTTGCACTCTACCTTCCAACTCCATCAACTTATCATAAGCCATTGATTAAATTGCTCTCTAAAACCAAGTCCTTCACTTCAGGAAGAGCTCTGCTAAGAATATGTTGCTGTCTCCAAGGTAATTAGTACATTTATTGAGCACATGCTTTATAACTGACATAGTTCTAATAGCATTTATTCAATCAATCCTAATATGCTAAGAAACAAGTACTTTTGATACAGATAAGGGAAACTGAGGACTCAGAAGTCACAGAGCTACTGAATGGTAGCCTGGGGAACAAACCCAGGCTGTCAGGCTGTCTGAACACACTCTATTAACCTGCTCAGAAGTTGCCAGCACAGAGTTTTCATTCAACTGCTTGTCGGGGTTCTCTGCGTTGGTATTTTAGAGAAACTAAAATAAAACATGAAAAGTACTGTTTGGGTTGTTTTGTTTCCTAAACGATGAAGATGATGTTACTCCGCTTCTACGTGATACCTACATTTAATTAGAACAGATGTTACATTGATGAAAATTCTAGATTTCTTAGAAAGAAGGCTTTTTTTTTCTGTTTGAGACAAATCACCATCATGTCTGTTTACAAAAGCCAATAGGTCTTCCCCAAAGAGAACGGATCCTAAAGAAATTTAAAACCATAATTAGGAGCAAACCCCAGGGGTCATTTCCCTTTGCTGAGACAGCTATTCAGTTGTGGTGCACAGATTTCATCTCCATCTGGAACAGGTGGACTACAGTGTCTTCCTACTTGGAGAAAACTAGTACGGGGATTGTATGGAAAATGTTGATTGATGAAGCAATTTTCAAACCAAGTCCTAAACTCCTAAGCACTTAATTTTCCCAGATATTCCCTGGTTCTTGCTAACTGACCAGGTGTGGTCTGAAAACCCTCTTTGTGAGCCAAACATGCTTTCTATGAAGGTGCCCGTGTAGGTACCTCAACCTTGAGTCAATAATCAGTGCAACGAAACTTCAAGGATATTTCTGATGTGCTGAATGTTGCCTATGGAAAAAGGCATTTCTTGATCCTAACAAACAATAAATAATTATTTTAAACAAATTACCCATCTTCAGAGTTGAATTTGAGCTTAAACAGTGCTAACAATCAGTTTACCTTCAGTTGGTTAAAAATTCACTGCCAAATGTCCTGGTACCTTCAAGTACAACTGTACTAGGACCATACCTAAGGTCTGCCCTGTGTGTGCTGTCTAAGAATGTACTGTCTTTTCCCTCTGGTTTTAAAAGTAATGTATGTTCATTGTAGAAATGTGTAAAATAACAAATATCCCAGCCATGAGTTGCACATTTTATGTCTAACACATATGTTGATGAATATAATTTCAGTATTTTTCATATATATCTTGGACCATATAATACAAGTTGTTTAATAGCCATCTGCTATTGTCAAATAATAGCATATGGTAAATATTTTCCCATGTTATTAAATATTCTTCTACTTCATCATTTTAATGACTGACCTATGTCCTATCACATGGACATGCCATAATTTTATTCCATCAACCTGCTATAAATGGATGTATTAGTTATCTACTGCTGTATAATAAATTACCCAAAACTTAGCAGCTTAAAACAGCAAACATTCTTTATCTTGCAGTTTCTGTGGGTCAGCTCCACTGGGTCCTCTGGCTCAGGGGCTCTCACAAGGCTGCAGTCCTGGTGTCAGCTGGGGCTATAATCATCTCAAGGGGAAGTATATGCTTTCAAGCTATTGGCAGGCTTCGTGTCCTTGCTGACTTTTGGCTGAAGACATCAAATCCTTGTTGTGTGGGTTGCCAGAATAGAATAAGTCTATTCACAACATACTAGGTGGCTTCCCCCAGAGTGAGAATTCAGGAGAAAGAATGTGACAGAGGCTGCCCCAAATGGAAGGCACAGTCTTTTTATACCCTAATCTTGGAAATGGCATACCTTGATGTTTGCCCTATTCTATCTGGTTGAAGTTAGTTACTAAAACTAACTCCCATTCAAGTGGAGAGAATCCTACAGAGTCACAAATACCAGAGACAGCCATCCCAGGGACCGTCTTAGAGACTGACCACCACAGTGGGCATTTAGATAATACACCCTGTCATACCAGTTCCAATATTAACAACAGAGAAATATTTTTTAAGTATCTTAGAAGCAATGGGCAGCTGAAGTTTTCAAGACCTGATGTTTCAGACCTTGAATGAAAACAAAGCACAAAGCTGGTGCACATTTTTCAAGTCAGCTTGGAACATGAGCCAGAAAAATCACCTGTAAATTGACCATTGTGGACATTTTATCAGTGTAGTGGATTTAAAAAAGCAAGTTCTGCACCACTTCACTTTCATTTTCCCCCTAGACAGTGTTCATCACCCCAGTCCCCAGCTCAGGTCTTCATCTGGCTGTCCTAGCAGTGGGAGAACAGCCAAAGCAACCTGGCACTGACACTTCTCCAATCTTGTCACTGCACAGTCCCTCCGGTCCACCCCCAATGCTAAACAAAGTGTCTTTGTGTTCCCTTCCTCTCCACCTATCTGAATCCTAGCCATCCTTGTAAACTCAGCCCAGATTAACACAAACCTCCTTCCTTCCTTCCTCTCCGTCACAACCCCTAACATTGTTCCAGCAATCACTCAAGTCTGTGCTATGCTCAGAGGACTCCAGAATCGAAAAGACTGGAAGAGGAGGACTCCAGACAGGGAATGGAGTAACAGAAAGAGAAACAGTGACATCCATGTCAGCAACTGTGGCTTATGTAGCAATGGTTGCATGCCTAATACCATTTGGAAGAGGCTGATAAGGAATGAGCTGATAAAAGGCTTGAGACGTTACATACAAACAACAACAACAACAAAAAAAAAAAACAGGAAGGGCTGAGGGCTGAGTGAGGCTCAAAAATGAGGAAAACAAAACTCCAAGAACGAATCCAGTCACAACCAAGACCAAGACTTAGACTGAAACATTGATCAATAAGAGAGAGCTAACCCCCATCACCATGGAGAAGAACTGCTAGTTACAGAACAAAAGCACACATATCTGAACGTACCATATCTAATCAGCCACATGTTTCTATATTCTTCAATCAGATAAATGTTTGGCTCTTCTCAGCACAGTTATTTTCTAAACTGATAAAGTGAAATATCCCTATTGAATCCAAAACACTGCATCTTGTAAAACTCATCTACCAGGAGTCCAGGTGTAGAGAAGTGAGTTGCATAACCAGCCCCAGAACACCCCCATCAAGCCCTGACTCTCACTCTTCCCCCATCGGTTCCTCTGCAATATGGACCTGTCACTATTGAGGCCTAATTAGGGGGAAGTAGACAAGGCAGCCTCTCCCTCCCTCTATCACTTACAGAAATATCAACAACTCTGGCCTGATTAGGTGCAACTACCGTATGCAACTGTGAGAGCTCAGGAGTGGGTTGACTTCTCCCCAGCCCCTGGATGTATAAGACAGTCAGGATTAGTCTGAGAGCTGAAGAATTCCTCCTGCAGATGGCCCCCACGTCTGGAAGGTCTTTCTCCTGAAGACTGAATCAAAAACCCCAACAACTATGGGACAGAGTTCTCCATCCTGCATGTATTTCTTGGCTGTTTCCTATTTTTATAGCCATTTGTTGGGTGCCTCAAGAAAAGCAAAGAGGAATAGACTGTCGCCCTTGTCCTCACCGTGCTTCCAATCTTGCTGGTGAAACAAAACACATTCACCTTGAAAATGAAGTGGCCCAGGCTGCAATGTATGATTAAGCACCCAAGGAGTGGGTGATTAATCAATGGTGTGTCACGTTCTTAATCGGCACTCTGCTCTGCCAGCCACAGCTCAGCACACAGTGACATGAGTCAAGATGCAGGTAGAGCAGGGCTAAAAATAACTTGAGGCACTTACATGTAGATAATCAACTCAGAAAAGCAGCTAAGACCAAAGGCCAGGGGGAAGGTGAGGAAAGAGGGGAACAGCCCTGCTCCTATTCGCTTCCCACCTGGAGGGTGTATGTGCCTTGACTTCTCTTCCATGCAGCCCTTTGTTGAATAGGATCTTCTCATCTCTTTCCATCCCCCACTTCATTATAGAAAAGAGGCATATTTAAGTTCTTTTTTTTTTTCAGCACATTTCAGTTCTGCTTCTTGGCTTATTCTAACTCAAGCTCATTAAACATGATTTAAAATATTTTACCCCTTTATTCAGTTAGTTCTTTAAAGTTTCCCTTCCCCACTTGTGTTTTATTATCACCTCTGCATTCTAATCATGTTCTCAGCTGCAAATATCATCACACAACCTTGCTTTAGCAATAGGTCTCTTTTTCTTTTATCCTCTAATTGGAATTTACCTTCAAAATCTTCCAAGACTCCTTGCTGCAGCCTCCCAGTTTTTATTACCAGCCTTCCTGAGGATTCACACCCTCTCATGTTAAATCTTTCTCCCTTCAGGAAGCCAAACACCAGCTTTTTGTTTAAGTTTCTCTCCCTACTTGGTTACTCATGTCTTACTCACCTGTTTTAGAACCTGAAATTTACCATAAAATGCACAGTTGTGCTGAAAACCAGCTCATTTCTATAGGATGAAATAACATAGTGTTCACGTTGATTCAGCCATGTCATAGGAATCAATGAAGGAGGGTTGAAAACAAAAAGAACAGAATTTTCATTTTTTAAAAAAAAAGAAACTTACACTTGATTATAATGGTGCCCTGTGGGTTTTTTTTTTCCCCTAAATAAGAAATTAAAAATAGAAATTTGTTTGTTCCATGAGTCTTCAGTTAGCAGTGCCAGATGCCAAGGAACAATTGACTATTGAACTCTGTACAAGAAGAAAGACAAGGGTGAGCATGTTAGCCCATGACTCAAGGAAAGGCCACAGATGACTGTCCCCCTGGAGAGGCCATCTCCAAAACAATGAGGAACTTGTCCCTCTCTGGACTGGCTAAGTGCCTTCCAGGAGTAGCAATTGCTAAGATAGGCTGTTGGGCAAGAAAGAGAGGGCTGATCCTTCTCAGTTATTCCATCAGAATTTCCCCACTGCTGAGAAAATGGGCCAGGAATCTATCCCAAAGAGGCAACAGCTGCATTTAGAATTAAACATCTGGAAAAGCAGAGATGGGAGGACAAGCCTGTGACGTGAATCCTAAGAAATTCCTGGACATGGCAAATGGGTGACCGCAAGTCCTAACTGATTCTGCAATTGCATTTACCCCAAACCTGAAATCTACCTTCACCAATTGCGATGCCATAGTCTGAAAATTTCCCACACAAAATAATTATCAGGTTGATATTCTTTAACTGTTATGAACAATTTCCTTGTGTGAACTCAGAAGGAAAATAGAGTACTGAAATATTCGTAAGTCACAGAAAGAAATTCACACGTTTTCTTAATGAAGGAGCAAAAAGTCCCAGAATAGTAGGAAATAGTGTGAGCTGTAGAACGATGATGCCAACCACCTTAGAAAGTTTTCTGAACGACATGGTAGGGCTTCGACTTCTAAGAGCATCACCTGTGGTCTTTCCAACCACACGAACCCAGGCCCCGTTTATATCATGGAATTAGCGTGCAGTGTTAGCCTTCTGCAGTCTGCAGTCAGCTGTTTAGGTTCTCTTTCTTGACCATTAGAATCACCAAGAAGACCACTTACACACAGTGGCTATTGGGTAAATAAATATAAATGACTTGATTCCGCATCAGCACCACAAACTTGCTAGTATTATGTTTCATATCCAGATGGCCCTATTTTGTTCGAGTGTGCTAGGAGTTCTAAAGAATGCAATGATGCCACTGAAGTCTGTGACTTCAAGAGGGCGTCACTCCTCAGCACTCAGCCGGGTATTATTTCTGTTCTCAGAGAGGGACATAAGCTATCAAGGGGTTTGGCTATGTAGAAGCAGAAGACCACCGTGCAAGGACTGAAAGAAATCTAGTCTAGGAAGCAGAGGTGGTGTACAAAGTGTTTAGCAATATGTGATGTTCTAGGTGTTAGGTTTACTTAGAATGGGAACACAAAAAATATCACGATGCCTGTGAAACAAAAGCCACAGGAGTCTGGAGAGTCCGAGATTACAAATCTAACTTCGACCACCTTCCTATCCCCCTAATAAGGACAAAGCTACTCCCCTATCTCTGCAGCTGTTACTCAATGACCACCCAAAAAACTCTCTATAAAACCCCAGGCTTTCCCCTCCCTCAGGGTGGACACTTTTCTGCCTCCACCCATCCACACCCAGATACTCAAAATAAACAACATTTTACTACATATGAGGCTTCGTGTGTCTCTCTCGTCTCCGGATCTAACACTAGGCAAGCGAAGAAGGAGGTGTCCTGAGAGCAAAAAACCTCAGAGTGAAAATTCCTATGCATTACTGTCATGGAAATAAAAAGGCCAGACATACCCTGGGAGAAAATATTTGTTAAACATGTCCCATGGAAGACTCTTACCTAAAAAAAAGAAATAATTCTTATCATTCAATAATAAGACAAAAGACCCAATTTTTAAAAACCAGTGGAAGATTTGAAGAGACACTTTGCCAAAGAGGATTATCCAGATGGCCTTTAGGTACATGAAAAAACAGTCATTAGTCATCAGGGAATTGCAAATTCAAACCACAATGAGACGCGACTCCCACTCACCGGGAAGGCTAAAATGAAAATGATTGACCTATGAAGTGACAGCAAAAACGTGGAGAAAATGAAACTGTCACACACACTGTTGGTGGGAATGTAAGATGAAGAAACCACTTTGGGAAACAGTTCAACAGTTTCTTACATAGTTAAAGGCATACCGGCCTGATGATCTAGCCTAGCCATTAGACTTTTAGGTAGAGAAATGTAATCGTATAACCACACAAAAATCTGTAGACCAATGTTCATAGTAGCTTTATTTGTAATAGCCGAAACCAGAAACAATCCAATGTCCAACAACAGGCCAGTGGAGAAACAGTTGCAGAATATCCCTACAGTGGCATACTACACAGCAATGAAAAGGAATGGACTACTGGTACAAGTGACAATGTGGATAATTCTCAAAGTAATTACACTGAGTGAAAGAAACCAAACCAAAAAAGAGTACATCTTATGTGATTCGTTTATATAAAATTTTAGAAAATGTCAACTTAATCTATAGTGATATAAAGCAGATCAGTGGTTGCCTAAAGATGGGGCAGGGATGAAAGGAAGGAAAAGGAGGTGTTTCCAGGGGCACCAGGAAACTTCGAGGGGTGACAAAAATGTTCCTTATCTCGGCTGTGCTGACTGTATTAGAGTGCATGTATAATGTCAAAATCCATCACATTTTACACTTCATCCATGTGTGAAGCACATTGTACCTCAATTGTACATCAATATAGCGTTTAAAAACAGGGAATAACCATGTCTTCAGACTCCCTGTCATTAAACCACAAGATTTAAAGCTCTGTTTTCATTCAAAAGTCCTAGCGTAAACACTGATGAAAGGGGAAATCATAATTAAGATGCCAAAATAATAGTGAAATTCATCTATTTTATCACAAAAAATAACAGCATATCTGAGTCCATTTATATTTAAATAATAAGTTAGATGCAAGGGGTATTCTCATAGAATAAGAAAGGATTTTTTGAACATTGGTTGACAACAGTGAACCAGGCAAATGCCCTACAGTATGAAGACCTGGATTAAAACTCCAGTCTTACCAATGACCAGCTGAGGGACCTTAGCCAATCATTTCAACTGCGAGCCTAAAGCACTTTTATAAAATGTAATACTAAAAATATCTAAAACATAGGTGGTAGTTTGGATCAAATGAGAAAACAGATGTGCAAACTTTAATAAAACTATAAAGCATACAGGAATTAACAACCATATTCTGATTATAATAATCACTGTATGCCAGGAAACATCCTGAGAGCTTTCCACTCTCATGTGATCTTTCCAACAGCCCTCATAGGCAGATGCTATGATTTCTTCCCACACTGTGGATGAGCATACAGGGGTATGGAGAGGTTAGGTAACTGGCTCTTGGACACGTACCCCATACGTCATGGGGCTGTGGTTTTCTGAGACCCAGGTCTCAGACTCCACGGCCCCTAATTGTGATCATGACATACGAGTGCCTTCTCCTCTGATTTATGTCTGAAAGGAATTCAAATGTGTAAGTCATAAGTAGATGCATCCACACTTGGTAAGCCAGATACCCTGTTGGCTTTCTCAAGCTCTGTGGAATGTGATGTTGGCTAGAACTTCTACGAAGTGCCTCCCTGTAAAACAGATCTGGTATCCAGTGGGTCTTCAAATCCCTGCCCTATACATAGATGTGGGTAGAGACCATCTCCTCTCACAAATTAGGAAATGATGTCATTCTTGTAGAGAAGTAACACTGTGTGCAGGTTTGTTCCTGAATCCGTAGTGGCCATTTTAACCACGAAAAAGATATGCCCAGATGAAAGAGCAGCCCAGCTTTCATCTGGGAAGGAGCCCAGATGTATCAGGGAAGGAAGGTGTGCTTCTGGAGTGCCTAGCTTTGTTTGCCAGCTACTTCATTGCGATTGCTCTGTTTCATTCATCTCACTCACTTCCTACCCACTCTTCTGTATCTCTGCTTTTCTTTTGCAAACTTTTTCAACTCTTCTGCTTCCTACTCTTCATACACTGACCACTCATTGATGATTTGATTAAATGCATAAATGCACCTAATGTCTTGAACTAGCCAATTAAATCGTCTTACAAAAATAAAATGGGGAAATGAGAATGAATAATAGCTTAAAATGATATACAGCCAACTTTCAATTTCCCCATTACACTGACAGAAACAGAGAACACAATAACAAAAAGATACTCCAAATAAATCATTTAACACGTTACTGCAACCCTCTCCCTAGTCACCTGTTTAAAAATAAAGTAATAACACTTTATTAGACCGTCACTTAGTGAGTTTCAAAATGAGCAAACAAATAATTAGAGGTAAAGGGAGAAATTAGGCAAAAGGAGAAATAAGACAAAGCTGTATGTTATACTATGCTATATATACTATGTTAATGTATACTATGCATAATCATATATTATATTTAATATTTAATCACACATTATATATCACAGATAATTACATCTTATATATCATGTTAATATGTGGCATATATAAGATATATTATGCTATAGAATAAATATATTATGCATCAAATGTGTGTGGTATTTATTTATATATTTTTACTTTGAAAAGTAAAACTCCATCATCATGAGCCTTACTAAATTTCACTGATTTGGTAAAATCATGTATCCAAGTGTATATGCTCCAAAGTGCCTCTCTGTTGATATAGTAGAAAAATCTTATATTATCATAAAGGAACCATGCTGTGTATATATTACAATCTAAATCATTATTTCATCCTATGTAGCATTATTTGATATTCCACACAATTTTCCAGAGGTAAAATTTCTAATGCAAGAATTAGATCTTACTCTTAAGGACAGCTTGCTTGCTATTTCCCTGACAATGTATGTGATTTCACCTGTGCCTGGTACATTATGGAATCGCCACCCATGAGAAAACAACCAGCACACCTCAGAGGTACACAAGGTAGAGATAGTTGGGTTTATCTCCATATAAGAAGGGAAGTTGAAACCTAGGTTAATAAAACAAGCCCAATTTGGGCTGTTCTTGCTTGGAAATTTCACCTTAAAAGGTGTTGAGTTTTTGGCTTGAGTTAGATTTAAGTTTCTGCGTGTAAGTAGTGGAAGGTTTTTAGATAGCCAGCATCTGAAAGATCCATTTGTGTTTTAGGGAATTCCCCACTTAGGTATTGGTGGGAGATGGGTAGACTCCCTCTTTCCCCACCTCCTAGCCACAAGTTCTAAGCTTGGGACCTGGTTTCAGCCAGTCGGTTTTAGAACTGAAGCCAGTGATCAGACTAGAGCAGGGAAGCCCCACTCATTTAGTTACTGCGTCTTGGCATTGATTTTAAGAGCTCCTCAACACCATCTAATCAATTACACCCTGGCTTCAGTCAAACAGAATTGGTTTCTCTTACTTTAAACCAAAAGCCCTGAAAGCATACAGTAGAATCATTTTTTTCTCAGATTTGTGTTTTGTCCCAATGTAACGTTTGTTTCCATAGTAATATTTATTCTACATAGAGCTAATCATAACTCAAGACAGATTGTGATGCGGGGGGGTAATAACTGAACTAATAAAATATTGAATTACGCATTTTTTCTAAATGCAGTATTATTCTTTTTTAAATGCATGAAATGATTGGAATGAGTTTATTCCAGTTCCTAAAGGGAAATTATGTAAAAGATACATTAACAACGAGCTCTGTTTAGCAAATAAATGACTTGTTCACAAAGAGCTGCTCCTATGGTTTTAGGAGCATATTGAAAGTTTGGTATCTCGGGAAATTATAAATACCCAGCAGCCTGTATTGTTTGTGATACTAATTGAGTAAACAGAACCTCAGAGGCTGGGATTTACCTTCAAGGAAATCAGTGGGAGAGAAATCAAGGTGGTCTCCCTTCTCAAACTATTTTTCTGGGTGAAGGCTTTGATTTTTTTTCTAAGGATGTGGGGGGCGTGGAGGAAGTAGAAAGGTTCTTGTTTAAAAGGAAACTTCCTGGATAATTGGCATATTACTAAAATAGTAGGAATTGGGTTGCTAGTTATTATGAAAGAAAGTTAGAGGCAACGGGATATGAGTCACATTTTGACCATAGAGAGCTGGTAATATCTGAGAGATGGTCCCAGCCTGGGGCCCTGAGGGGACAGAGTGAAGAATGTGGACACAAAAGAAGACAGAGGAAGCTGGGAGGGACAAAGGAACTTTAAGGGGAGAGATGCAAAAGGCCGACTCTACGACAGTCACTATTTTGTTCAGTTCAGTTCAGTTTAGTTGATTCCAGAATTCTCACCCATTCTGAAGTAGTGGAACTCCAGTTAATAACAGATTAATGTGAAAAGCCTCATATGATGGGATATAAGCCATTTTATGTTTTAAGACCAGTTCACAAAAAGATTAGTTTATCCCTTAAGTTTTTCTGATAAGCTTCTTTTAATGTCCAACCTAAATACCCATTCATTATCAATTTTTTTTGGTTTTTGTTTGTTTTTGGTGTTATTTTTATAGCTTAGGCCTCTAAATTGTGATTCAAATATGCTGGCATTTTGCCTCGGAAAAGAGCACATTTAGTCCTTGAGCTGGCCAGGAAATATATAGCTGAGGTTTGGCTTGTTTGTTTCTGTTTATTATTATTTTCATCATTGCTATTTTCACATTTTCCCCTCCCAAATCTGTCCTTCCAGATCATTTCTCATTTCTGTGATTCTTCCTGAAATGTGCCACAATCTGTCAATATTTCCCCAGCCCTTAGCAAACATCTCTCATTTAATTTTTCCCTGGACTCCCCTGTCTGTTCTGTAAGAAACAAAGGAAGCTTAAGTATTAGTGCCTGTCAAGCACGGAGAGGCGGCAAGAATCCAGATGCTATAAACATGACAAGCCAGGAAGCTAGATTCTCGCAGGGAGACTCGTGTGGCCTTCCCTGAGAGTGCTGCAGACTCTCTGGTGGGTTGCTTGGAGGTGACCACGTGGTGGAGTTGCAATGGGGAAGGGGAGGTGGTAGGAAGGGTGCAGACTAGAAGCCAAGGGCCTAGAGTTGAGTTTTCCCTGCCTTGGTCTCTGCCGGGGATGAGATTCTTAATCTTTCAGTGCTTTTACCCACTTCAGAGGGTGGCTGCAGAGGGGCAAGAGAGTATTTTAATACCTCCTCAAGAAAATACTGTACTGTGGAAAGCATAAGGGCTATAGAACCAGCAGACCTGAGTTTGAACCCCAGACATTCTCCAGCTAAATGCCTTTGATCAGGATCTGAGCCTCTACTTGTTTGTCTGTAAAATGGGGATAATACCAGCATCACAGGGTTTTTGTGAAGATTAAATAAAATAATATATGTAAGGTACCTGGCACATCTTGGGTACAAAATAAATATTACCTCTTTTTAACCCTTTTCTCCAAAGGTGAAGTATTAAGAATTAATGTTGTGGTTATTAAATGATGGATAAATTAAAGAGCTAAAATAGTGTTTCTGAAAATGTTCTATATACCATATAGAACAACATAAACATGAAGCATTGTGAAAGCTAATGTACTACATAAAGCAGAGAAGTTTCATTTTTAATTATTACATAAAGTCATGTAATTAATTTTATCCTAATCTTTTTATCTTAGTAAAGCACAGTATTTCCAAAGACCTAATTACTTATTATTTATATTTGTGGAAAGGAATCATGGGCTAGATATTCAAAGAAAGCAAATAATCTAAAAGTCTCTTCTAAAAAGTCAGCTTCCCTTGGAAATGCGTTTTATGTCAGCAGAGAACAAGATCCTTATAACATTATTCACTCCTGTTTTATCCCCAAATCCTGGCTCCTAGTATATGTCCTATAGGTGGTTTTTGAGTTGAATTTACTAAGAAGTGGAAATGTACGTGTGATATTGGAGAGGCAGAGAACAAAGATGAGATTTGGGATTTGTCTCATGGATTGGGACCCACGTCCCAGAAGACACCATCTCATGTTCTGATGAGACTTGGACTCAATGGGGAAAGTTCACCCACAGGCCCCTATTTTATCTGAATGAACTACATTGGTGTCATAAACGGAGCCCAGCCCATTACCCTTTCTTTGTCTGACCCCTCATCCTCAGCACATAACTTTTCTCCTATTTGCAGAAGTATTGAAAGTGCCTCAAGTTCCACACACCAAATGCACAAACTCAGCTGCACCAGCATCCACCCTTTTCTCCTTCCTTCCTATTGCAAAGAAAAACTTCCTCCTCCATAAACCCATCCCCGGCTCCCCGCCCATTCCTAGCCCCAACTTCCCTCTCAGGGGCCAGGACCCCCTTTATCGGTTATTCTGTCTCCTGCACCTGCAGCACTCACACTTGATTGATTCTCTTCCATCAGCATTGAAAATACCACAGACGCTCCCATCTTAACGAGCAAACAACACAAACAAAAACTCTTTTCACATGATCTCCTTTTGCAACTATCATTCTATTTCCTAACCTCCCTTCCACAGGAAATCCGAGGAAATGACCACACTCACTATATCTACTTCCTCACCTCCCATTTCCTCCTGGGGTAGCTTCCCCTTCCACAGCTCCTCAAAGACCCTTCCCACGAATGACCTCCTTAGTGCTAAAGCGATGGGTGTTTGTCTTTCTCTTAAACCCTAGGCAGAGTTGATCAACATTGACCACCCCTCCCTTTTAAGCCACAATATTCTCTTTAGATAGACTATATTCTCTTAATTTTTCTCCTACTTCCTTCTGTTACTGAGCCCATAATGGGGTTCTGACCTAGGTCTGGTTACTCGCTGCACAGAAAACCAATTACTGAGACAATGAATATTGCCAAGGAAGAAAGGGCATTTTTTATGGATGATGTCATCTGGGACACAGAAGAACTGCCTCAAATCTGTCTCCCTGACCAACTAAGGGGAGGGGTTTTTATAAGGGGTTCAGGAAGGTGGTGATGTGCATTGGCGCAGGCTGTGCTGAAAGCAACATAGGCAGGAGATCTAATTCAGAAGTTACAGGTTAGTGATGGATGGTGAGTCTCTGTGCTGTTATCCTGAAAAGACAGTTGTATCCCACTGTCTCTGGGATACAACTCAAAAGGTAAAAAAGTTTAGCTAAACGGAAAGATTATAATGTTCTGGTCGTCGAGTCCTACTGGCCTGAGAATCCAAAGCGTAAGAAAGCTACAGGGAAATCATTTTGGGATGGGGGAGGGTCATTTTGTGTTTGTTCATGGAACCAATTACACTTTGAGCTGTTCAACTTTTCCCTACACTCCATCTCAATCGTATTTGAACGTTCATCTTCCCCTACCCATCCCTTCTGTGCTGGTCCCCAGGCAACTCTGCCTTAGGCTCATTTCTCTTCTCATTGTCCACTCTGCACCTCTGTAATCCCATCAACTCACTAGGGTACCCCAAGAAGCAGTGATCATGTCTGTCTCAGGCACTGTTGCATCCCCAGACCCTCGAACTTCTTGTTTTGCTTAGTGAAGGTCCTGGGGGTGACTTGCTGGTAAAAGAAGTCAAAAGACCTTATTTCTACTAGTGACCAGATAGTATAAGATGACCATTCAATCAATATTTCTAAAATGAATATTAGATGGAAGCCTTTTTTTCACTTCTTTTGTTGGAGCTTACTACCCTTTTCAGAAAAGAAACTTCACTGTGGAAAATTCATTATGTAGGCTCTCCAAGTTTTACATATTAACACAAGTGAATTCTAGTGACAGCCCTGGAGCCTGTTCAATGTGGTGACATTGGGCAAGTCAATGAAAGGCTCTATTTTTTCAACTGTTACATAAGAAATCAGATTCACATATGTCTCTGTCTTTAAATGCCTCTCTACACTGAAAAACAACACCATACAAGATTTTATATTATAGACACAAAGTATGTTGGTCAAGTAGCCTTTTGAAATTGAGCCAAAGAACAAAGTCATGGAATAAATATCTGAAATAGAGATTACGTGTATATTGTGCCTCCAAGGTACAGATAATAATTATGCTGCCCATTCACATAAAATAACTAGTATGCTAGCATTCTGCCCTCTGCTTGAGAAGGTCAAGGTTCAGGGCATGAATGGTGCTTTGCCCATTATATTAACATGTTCAGACACTGAGCTGGCATTTCAGGCTGGTTTATAAAGGAATAGAAAAAGGTCAGGATTTTAGTTGTCTTCATTATTGCACTGTTTATACAATAAACAACGATGGGCGCTCTTCTCCATTCATGTTGCTTAGTGACAAGAGCACCACCTTCTCTCTTTCCAATAAAATATATTAAAAAGAAAAGAAAGCTAGGTCAGACTTTCTCAAAGTCTCAGGAAATGAGAAACCACAAACAAAACAACTTAAGATCTTTCTAAGGGTAATATGAACTTTACTTTTTCTGATAAATCTTTTGTGAGGGAGTTTGGGGGTTGGGGATGTTGCACATTATATATTCTTCTTAAGATAAATATAGTAGCTGTGTGAACAAGCTCTAGTCCCTTAAGGCTGCTTGGCTGGCCCACTGCAGCCATCCTTGGGAGGGTGAATAAAGGACAATAAATGTTGAGCTTTCTCTCAAGATGAAATTCTGCATTCTAAATTAGCTGAGTAGAGAAATCCAGCTAGACGGAGTACCATAGGGTCACAGGTATTTAGGACCATGAATCACGATCAGGAAACAAATGCCAAGATAGACCATCCCTGGAAGAATGAGCTCATTGTCACACTGGGGTGCCCTCCGACAGCGCAAGATTGAAACCTCCCAGGCACCATCCTTCCCCCAGCTAGAGGTTAAGAAGAAAAATAATGCTAACCTGGCATAGAGGGAGAATGAGATGCTTATTCAGAATGACAAGGGACTCAGCTAGCTGTTCACAGTTTTTCTGAATCACTATTTTATAGATGAGCTCACCGAGACCCTAAGCAATCCCAGAATCTGACACAGCAGGACTGAAGTCTGATTCATGGGCTGGCCTCCTAGCCATGCATACATTCAGGATAATCAGATCCTACAGTGTGGAACGGCCAGGAGCAACTGGCTGATTCCTCCCCCACCCCTTTGATAGTGGTTCAGCAACATGAAGAAGTCAGTTTCCCTAGGCCTTTCAGGAAAAGAAAGAACATGCAGCCTCAAGAACACATTTTCAGAATATTTTACTTGATACCTCAGTTAATGGGTCACCCCTGGCAGAAGAATGCAATTCAAAACATGGCTGATAGCAGAGAATAAGAGCAATTAGGTTAATGAGGGTGGGTTTCATTTTTGTTCAGACATCTATTTGTTGTTTTAACTCCTTCCAGCAATGTCTGCAGCCAGAGATGGGCTTGTAACCCCACCAGATCAATCTGCCTCAACTTCTCTGTAACAAATTTGGGAGTTGTTTTTCAGTTGCTAATGATGCCCAGGTTGAAGGTCATGTACCCTGAGTATGCCCAGATGAATCAAGCCTGCAACCATGGGCGGAACCTAAGTGCTTGAACTGAAGAGTGGGGGCTCAATTAAGAAGCGGACACCACTGGATCCAGCATCCAGTCAGATTGTGCCCTGACGCCACCGCATGGCAAGAACCAATCAGATCATGCCTCATTATCCTATGCTGATAAAACCAGCCCAGCCCTTTTGTCAGGGGACACCTTGCTTTGGGAACTATCCCCAATGTGCTCCTTACTTATGCCAAGTAATAAAAACCCCCTTGCTATAACCAACTTGGCTGTGTCTATTGACTTGATATTCTCCAAGTGAATGACCTCCACATCGGGGAGGTAACAGACTCTGCCCTACAGTCCCTCAGCACCAAGGAAATAGATTGCATAGAGTTGGTAGCTAATAAATATAGGTGAATTGTAGTATAGATAACTTGGCTTTCATTAGGGTCCAGGAGTGAATGGAGATGGGTAACTCTGCCTATTTAGTTGAAAACTACATCTTTCTCAGCAACACAAGCCTATCTACAGCATTTATTTGAAAACCAGTTCAGATTCAGACATGGAGGCATCTACCCCTCAGCCCTCTTTTATCCCATAGGCTACAACTTCCCAGGTTGCCTCCAGCAAATAACCTCAGCTCACCAGTTTATCCTATATGCATAGCAAATAGCACTCAAAGTTGAATCTACAAATAAGTAGACTTAAAACACACACACACACGCACACACATACAATGTATATATCCATAACTTATGTATAGTGGATGATGGTCCATTACCTAGAATTCCCACTTAGGTTTTCCATGTTGAAGTCTTAGGGAGATAGGCTGTGGCAACAAAGTAATTTCCAAGAGAATATTTCTCTATGCAGAATCTCTCAGGTCTATGAGAATTTCCCTGATTTTCCAAGAAAATCAGGTTATGGTCTTTGATTCATCTCATCATTAGATAAATCCTCTGATATGTTTCTTTCTTCGAAGTGGTCCCAATCCCCACTTTCTCCCTGATTTGTTTTTAAGGGATAGACTGTTAACCTAACAGAGTCACATTTCAAATGCATCTGTAATGTATGAAGGAAGCATTCAGAAATATAAATTCTCTAAATAAAAGTGTCAAGCTCCTAGTAAAATAAGACGGATTTATTTTTCTTTTGTATATCTGCAGCATAATTCGTTTCCACCATTAAAAGTCTTGTGCAGAATAACAAGATTCATGATTTTTTTTCCTAGCAGAAAACACTAGCCTAATTCCTCCACTTAAAATGATTTAACTTCCCTGCAGATGTCCTAAGCAGGCTCGGGGTATGCTCAGAGGCTCTCAGCAAATTAGCTACAGTCATGTCCTGGGATGAGTAGACCCTTTGAATGCCTAAAGCAGATTATTTAAGAGAAAGAAGGAAGCAGACCAGCACTAGAGTAATAATTTTTTAAACCCTCTCCAATCATTTGTAATGCCGCAAAAATCTTGATTTAAAGAATGGCTTATTATTTCACAGATGCAGTGATGCCAAAGGTCACATCATGTCTCTAAAAACAATTGCATGCAATGAAGGCTGAAGATAATGCACTTTGGCCATGAGGTGTATGTTAATGTTGTCTCTCAGACTCTTAGAAAGAAATTCCACTATGTATTCAAGCTCAATAGCGGGGCCTGATGCCCTGGGCTTCCATTCACATGCCAGAAGGAATATGGGTCCTTCGTTCTTTTTTAAATGTCAGTGGATGATCATACTATATAATCAACAAACTGTTGAAAGAAGACAAGCATCTCTGTAAACCAAGTTTAGTGCTATAATTAAATGAAACTTAGAGTAGTAGTTTGAGGTACATACTTCATTATTGTACATCATAGTAATTAAGAATGAATTGGTGAGTTTATGCAAATGAATTTAATTAGTATCACATTTATACTATTGTATCTGTAAGAATTGAGCTTGGCTGCTAATGACAGAGAATCCAAAATAACAGAGGTATAAAAATGACAGACATTTATTTCTCATGCACATAAAAGGATTCTGGCTGGAAGATCTAACTCTCCTCTCAGGCTGAGGGATGAGATGAGATGGTGACATGGTGGTTTCTAAGCTTCTGGAATCAAGGATGTTCCACATCCTTTAAGAGGAGAATTTGAACACAGAGTGGGACTCCCTAAATAGGGAGACCAACTGTCCTGGTTTGCCTGGTACTGTCCCACTTTAGCACTGAGAGTCTGCATCCACTAGCAGGTGAAGGAGCATGTATTTGTTTTCTATTGTTTATAACAAAGTGCCACAAATTTGGTGGCTTCAAATAATAGAAATTCATTAGCTCACAGTTCTGTAGTTCAGAAGCCCAGGCACCGTGTAGCTGGGTTCTCTGCTCCAGGTATAACAATTGTAAACTAAAATAAAATCTTAAGCTTCCCAGCTGACTGAATGGACCCCATCTTGGCCAAAGGGACCCCAGAAATACCAGCTGAGTTGCTGATCATGAGAAGGGAGGTCAGACATGTCTCCTCATACCCTCCTCTCTTATTGGAGATGTCCCTTGTAACTCCTTAACCGGCCTATGGCCATGCAAGACAACGCTTAAACCATACCTACAGGTCATCAATCTACTTAACTAATCATTTGACTGTGGGTATATGTCTGCTGGCTTGTCTCTGATTAACAGACTTCCTTATCTTAAAACATTCCAAGCCTTTAGACAAAGCTTCATTTCTTTAACCAAATACAAATCAAAGAATCTTTAAAACCCACCTATAACCTGTAATGCCCTGCTTTGAGATGTCCTGCCTTTTTGGGCCAACCCAATATATGCCTTCCATGTATTGATTTATGATTTTACATGTAATTCTTATCTCCCTGAAATGTATAAAACCAAACTATAATCCAACCACGGTAAGATCACTTGCTTAAGGATTCTTGGGCGTGGCTTTCTAGGCTAATGGTCACACATATTTGGCTCAGAATAAACCTCTTTAAATTATTTTACAGCGTTTGGGCTCTTTTCCATTGCCACAAGGCTGGAACCAATGAAACCACCCTTCAATAACGGGGTACAAGGTGAGAAATATGGTAAAGGCCTAGCTAAAAATAATGATAATAATTAATCGCTGTCCCCCTGTGTGCTTCTCTATAATTGCCACTCTGGAGCCACACAGCTGGTGTCCATAAAGATTCTTAGCTTTCTCCATAGATAACATCACCTTTTTGAAACCTAAGGGTAGTTTTTAAGATATCTTCCAGGCCTTGCATTCCAGTGGATTGATTGACCCACCCAGAGCAATGGCCCATACCAAGAAACCAACTCAACTGGAATTGTGACCCCAGGGATTCGAGCAACACAAGAAGATGATTCCTACCTCCCTATAATTTTGCCCCAGATAACAAACCTAATTGCCTAATCCCTTGCCTGTCAAACTACCCTTAAAAACCCTGTCTCCCAAATTCTCAGGGAGGTGGATTTAAGAAATTTCTCCTATCTCCCTGCTCAGCCTAAGCAGAATAACTCTTTCTCTGCCATAAAACCTGCTGACTCAGCATATTGGCTGCTTCCTGGGCAGTGGGCAAACGAACCTGATTGGGCTGCAACACCAAGGTGTCAGCTTACTGGGTTCTCACCAGATGCTCCGAGTCATCCTTCCAGTTCATGTGGTTGTTGGCAGAACTCAGTGCCTTGCAGCGGTAGGACTGAGGTCCCCACTTCCTTGCTGACTGTCAGCTGGGGGCTACTCTTAGCAGCCACCCACATTCCTCACCACAAGACTCCTCCATCTCCAAAGCCAGCAGCAGAGCTCCCACGCTGAATCCCTCTCACACTTTGACGCTCTTTCCAGGAACAGCCTAGTCCCTTTTAAGCACTCTTCTGATTAGGTCAGGGCCACCCCCATATAACCTCCCTTTCTTAAAGTCAACAGTGCCCTATGACGGGACCTATCATGGGAGTAAAATAAATCATATTTACAATCATGGGGATTATGCAGGTGCACACACCAGGGGAAGGGGTCTTGGGGCTGTCTCACAATTCTGCCTTACACAGCACAGGTACAAAGGCCCTGGGCCCCTAAAGGTTTGCTGAAAAATGACTGACATAAGGCTGATTGATTAATAGGAGAAAAGAACACACAAATTTGTTAGATGTGCCTACAGGGAAGCCTTCAGACTGAAGCCTCAACCTTTCAGTGAGGTATAGAAGTTTGTAAAGAATGGGGCCTTGGATTGTGGCAAAACAAGTTTTAGTGGGCCAGATAGGTGCTGAGAGGGAGTAAGGGAGAGGCTTGGCTAGCAAAGGTGGTCTTGTTATGTCAATGAAACTGTAAAGGTAGCAGCTCTCTCTCTCTCTCAGAAAGAATAGATGGTGAATGTGTCTTTTCAAACCTTTAGAAGTATCAGACCCTCAGTTAATCTTTCCCAGAACAGATAAGGAAAGTCCTGGCTGCATCCAGGCAGATTCTTTACAGACATAAATCTTGCCACCTGCCCCCCACCCCAACAAACAACAGTGTGGCAGCTGGACCTGTGGCAGGCATCTTAAAATATTTCAAAGAAATACATTTCGGAGTAAAATATTCTGATTTCCTTCAACCAGCACTTCCTCCAAAAAGCCACATACAGGGGTGTTCCAGAAGGACCATGTATGAAGAATGAGGGCATTCTTTTGTAGCTCACACCAAGTTCTGATTGGCAGATTTGTAGGGTATTGCCTCCTCCCCCAGGTATGGAGAATTAGGGTTGGGCAGGACCAAGATGGGACAACAGCACCCACTTTCGTCCCTAGGAGACCCGGAATCCCTCACTGTTTACCTAAAATGACCACATGAGTGTGTGAGCATGACTATTAGGGACACATAAGCATGAAAGTGTGAGATTATATATATGTTTCCTTCCAGTGATGGCCCAAAAGAAAGGATGTCCCAAGGCAAAAGAACAAGATGGGGCAAGGTACCATGAGCTATAACTGGCAAAAGAAAAATAAGAAAAGAAGGGGGGTGCATAAGGTAAAAGATTTAGCTGCAATTTGGATTCTTATTTAGAAACCAGGATCTTAATCTAGGAGAAGAAACCCAACATGATGTACTGTTATTGAGGTTTCCAGAGTTGCTAACTTTCCTCTCTCCCAAGCCATTTGTATCTCTGTTAGCTTAATAATTTTCCACAGCTGTTGTGTAATATAACTACTGATGTATTACTGAGGCAATTTCTCCCAGCCAGTCCTGCTTCTGGGGAAACTAATGGAAAGAGACAGCACCAGGGTCTCCCCCACAAACCTGCAAGAGCTTGCAAATTGGGTCACAGTGTGCTTGTTGCTGAAGGGAACAGCTCAGATGCTCTGCCATCTCCACTTAATTATTTTCCTTTGTCTTTTCCTTTTCTTGCAAATAGCACATCTTTCTCTTCTACTTTGGAAGAAATCTATTTCTTTCATATTTCCCTATCTCTTTAAGGGTGGGGGAAGCAAGCCCTAAAAAAGTAAAGAGTAAAGATGTTCATGTTAGGCATGAGCAGAGGTCAGCAAACTTTTTCTTAAAGATCCACATAGTAAATATTTTTGGCTTTGGGGTCCATTGGTTTTAGTTGCAACTACTCAACTCTACCCATTAAAGCAACTATAGACAGTATGTCAACAAATGGGCGTGGCTCTGTTCCAATATTTACAAAAACAATCTGGAGGCCATTATTTGCATATCCCTGCCCTAGAGGATGACAGAAGAGCAAAATGGGTCCCTGATAAACTCCCTGGAGTGAGATCAACTCTAACTGTCACTGGGGGTGATTTGCATGGGAGAGAAATGACCATCTCTCTTCTTTAAACACTATCACTTTGGGAGTTTTTGTTATAGCCACGTAACCATAAGAAACTATAATTTTCAGATGCAGTTAGGCAACTTATCTCATTTTTCATTTAATCTTTATAAAAACATTTCAAGATGAGTATTATTCTGACTATCTTACACATGGAAAAAGCTGAGGCTCAGGGACGTTTAGTGCCTTGTCCACAATGGTTGGAAATGGCATAGCTGGGATGGGTGAATTGAATTCAGGTTTATCGTACTTCAAGATTATGGACTCTTTAAAAAGAAATTTCATGTATAAAGATGTGCATGGCACCACTATTTATGGCTTTAGGGGCAAAAGAAAGATTGTGGACGCTGTTACACCATGCGACCTCACTAGCAAGCAGTAGTGTACAAATCACACACAAAAGAAGTATAAAGAGTTCTCCTAGTTATCAGTCCAAGGACTTCTGGTTTGTCCTTTTAAAATCCAGTTCAAAGGCCGGGCACTGTGGCTCACGCCTGTAATCCTAGCACTCTGGGAGGCCGAGGCGGGTGGATCGCTCAAGGTCAGGAGTTCAAAACCAGCCTGAGCAAGAGTGAGACTCCCATCTCTACTATAAATAAAAAGAAATTAATTGGACAACTAAAGACATATATAAAAAAAATTAGCCGGGCATGGTGGCGCATGCCTGTAGTCCCAGCTACTCAGGAGGCTGAGGCAGAAGGATTGCTTGAGCCCAGGAGTTTGAGGTTGCTGTGAGCTAGGCTGACGCCACGGCACTCACTCTAGCCTGGGCAACAGAGTGAGACT